>CCAG010000655.1:0-19305 GCA_001077435.1 Glossina morsitans morsitans | reverse complement strand
TTTGGTTTTTTTTTTTTTTTTTGAGAAGGCAGAGAAAAACCTGAGAGGGAAGGGACTGAATGTTTTTGCCCCCCCGCCCCCCCCCCCCCCCTCCTCCCCCTCCCTTAATCCAGCAGAATGTAAAATCGAAATCTTTTTAATAGAAAGCCTCCTTGAGGTTGACATAAAGAGAGAAAAGAGCTGCATTTAGTATCACGTAATAATGTTAGAAGTAAAGTTTGCCATTTACTTAAGAAAATCGATGCTTTAGTTTAATTTGTTTTATTATTTTAAACTAATTTATATCATTCATCTTTAGTTAACTTTTATTTTATCACTTTTTGTGGAAAGGAATCTTTTCAAGCATCTTTTACAAAAAAAAATTTTTTACAATTTCTTTTATTGCGATAGTCTTTAATTTTCTATCTGCCTCTTGTTTTTT
This sequence comes from Glossina morsitans morsitans, assembly GCA_001077435.1. Classification (NCBI taxonomy): domain Eukaryota; kingdom Metazoa; phylum Arthropoda; class Insecta; order Diptera; family Glossinidae; genus Glossina; species Glossina morsitans. The sequence goes on along the minus strand of CCAG010000655.1, from coordinate 18,884 downwards.
TGTTGTAGTTGATTATACGGTTGTTTCACAGAAAATTTATTTAAAATTAGAGAACTTTTCTCATCCAATACCATTACCACTGACAACTTTACTCAACAATTCGACGCTTTAACCAGATTATCAAAGTAAATCTTTTCTCTAACGAGCTTGGTTACGTGGTGGAATAAGAGAAACGCAAATACAAAAACAAACACTTTGACGATTTCTTTGCAAAATTTTTAGATATTTTTTCAATTTCTTTGTACTTCTTATCTATTTGAGAAAAAATTTCTTAAGAAGTTCTTAACTGTCAGATGTATGTAAAGTCTTATGTAAATGGAGAACTTAATCCGTTATCTAGAACAAGAAATGCAAAAAATAAAAATGAGACGGAAGGAATATTGAAGACTTGAAAACTAACGGAAATAAAGAGAAACTAAGTAAGAAAATTATACTCAGCTGTGGTCGAATCTTTTATATCCATCACCTCTATAGCCAAATAGAATCTGCATATATTTATTATTGCAGCTTACTGGTGTTGAGCAAAATATTGCTTTTTTGTGCTTTAGATATAACAGAGATGCTGTCACTTAATATTGTACTAGAGACGTGTCATATCACCGACGTGGCTCATGTTCAACATAAATCCACGTGCAACAATTTCCATTGTTTTGCCACATTTGTAGTTGATGCCTTCAGTTTTGCGATCAGGAGAACGCAACGTACACCCAGACAGACGGGAAGAGGGAGCGAGAAACGTTCTTAAATCGATTAAGAATTTGATGATGATCTGAAATATATGTACTTTATGGAATATCTAAAGACTGCTGCAACGTGTTGCAAACGTTTTAACAAAATGAATATGCCCCCATCCTTCGTGTATGAAAAGTAACTTTATTTTTGTTGAAATAAAGATTAGATGAGACCGGTAATCAAAATGCGCTTTATATAACGTAAACAAATAAACGATTTTATTGTTATTAAAAGTAATCCCCAAAACACCCGATACGTAATTTCTGGGATTTCTTCGATTTTATGTTAAACTTAAAAAAGAGTGGAATTTTTTTTCACTTCTATGATAAAAGTGTTTGTTTTATTATATATATATGTTTAATTAGTCATTAACTTTTACTTTGTTTTTTTTTTTTTTGTTTGTCATTGTTATCTTAGAAGACGGCCCAGCAACAGCAGAAGTGTCCGCGCAATTTGCGATTACTTCACAAGTCCGAAGCAGCAGCCAATGGTCAAAGAAATCGACTCTTGCCTGTAATTTCATATGTTGAGTCCCTGAATAGTTAGCAAGTCGTCTCGCGTCCGCATCACGGACGGTGTTAACCAGTAATTCGGCTTTACGTTGTTATAGCTGATGATTACTAATAGGGCTTTTTCTCTATTGGCTGTCCAATATCTGAGAGGGATCTGTGTCTCTTTGCCCTTTAAGGTTTAATAGCCACCTTTTATGCGAACAATATTAGGGTTTCATTTTCTCTGACCTGTTTTCAAATTTGACCAAATCACACCGGACTATTTTTGTTACGTCATGTATTACATACCCATGCATTACTCTATTTAGCATTACTTCGTGCGTATGTCTTTCAAAAGACTAGATAATTTTTCTGTTTCTTGTTGATAAGGCAGGCCATTGGAACTGTTACAAGTGTTTTAACATTCCATTTGTTTGCTTTTTTAAGGGCTCTACAAAGGTGGTGGCCATAGTAATGGCATCTGTAAGATTACTCTTCACGACGTTTTTAGCAGTTACGATGCATTAATAATTACCACAGCTAAAATTTGGTCGCCTTCTTCTCATCATTGTTCCAGGATGGTTCTATGGCAGATTACAACACGCCGATTCTCATTGCCTAGATTTTAAAGTTTATTTAAACATTTCGAGCATTTATGTAATCTAAAGTACTTGATGGGCCATTTTGCATCCCATTATCTCTGCACTTGAGCTTATGTTCTTTTATGGCTCTGCGTCGTCTTACCTTCTATTGTCATCCTTTAAACTGTTGCACATTGCTTGCTTACTTAATTTGATCATCTTTAAACATTATCCGCGCTTCTGTTTTTAGGCTCAAAGTGCATAACATTTATTACTTGTTATGCTCTACATTAGTGGTACGGTACAAAGGTATATTAACTTTGTGCGAATGGATGCCATACACAGAAGGACTTGCGATATCGACCTTTGATTACGTCAATCTTGTTAGTTTTAGTTAGTTAGACACAAAGATGACTGCCTTTGAAAATGGTTCAGATCGGGCAGCTTTCTCGTCTATTTCATATGCAACACCTTATTTTGAAAAATCCTCATATGAGTATCTATATTAAGCGAAGCGATGCAGGGTACTTAACTTAACGTTTCCGTCCACAGCATTTTCACTTGTTCTTTATCAGTTTTTTATTAAAAAATTAAGAGAAATCGAAAACAGATATTTACAATTAAGCAGCTTACTTAAGCAACTGCAAACTTTTTTCTTGTCCAATTATACATCTTGAATCTCAATTAGTATTTTGTCCACTGTTTGACGTTTATGTTTTACACATAAGACAACGATTAGCTGTTCATTCATTGCCATCGATGGGATCGAGTTCCTAAGCCCCTCGATTTCTTTCACCTCTGACCGAAATAAAATTTTTTGTCTTATCATCTTTCACTTTGAAGAGCTCAACGTTTGCATCGGTCCACTTTATCCCCACTAGTACTAAAAATAACAGAGCCTTAAACATCCATTTCTACAGCCCACATCACTCGTGTGCAAGGATATATTAACATGGTGAGGATGTACGCAACACTCCCAAGAATCAGGGGTAGTACTGATCGATGTCGAATCACTTTCTGAATCGATGTAAGCTTGTACGTCCATCTATCTGTATTGTTTTCTTATGTACAACCGCAAGGGCGCAACATTTGAGATGTTTTGATGAAATTTTTCCCAGGGATAAACGCTATTGAAATTGATTCAGATCAAAACCACGTTTTCGAGCGCTCTCCATATAAAGCTTTATTTTAGGAATTCATTACATATCTGTGGTGGGCAGTGCTCCACGATATTGTTTTTGCCAACTCTTTACTACTTTAGTTCAAGTTTTGTTAAAGCCTTTCTGGTTTCATGATAACTGGTTCTTATATATTAGATAACCTCATTTGTATCGAATTGTCCAGCGTATGCCGACACTAATCGCATGGCATGCTCAAAATGGCATTTTCGCCGTTCATTACTGTTGTTATTAATTTGAAGAAATCTGTTGCCGAAACCCACCAAACACGTTCAGAAGCTGATGACGATGCTGCTCCATCATATCCCAATGACCGGTTTTGGTTTCAACGGTTTAAAAGTGGTGACGCGAATTGACTGAAAATGCCTTTTTTTGGCCACTTGTTGCAAGAGTTGTCAAGGATACACGGTTGCAGTTCGAATGGGAATTTCTGTCACGCCCAGCGTGCTCACCACACATGACACCTTCTGATTACCACTTGTTCAGATCGACGCAGTATGGCTTGGCTGGCACACAGTTTGCCAAAGTTGGAGAAGTGAGAAAATGGGTCGATGATTGAATCGCTGTCTGGCCAATATACGTTCTCCCTGCACAATGTTGCCATGTTGCCACAAATACGGTCAAATATATAATACATAGCAGTTTCCTGCTTTGACCACTCCAAGCACTAAAATTTGTTCTTTATCCTTGAAGCAACGTTCATCATGCGTTTTTCTACCGCCGCAACAATTATCAATTTTCTAAATGTATCGCAGCTTTTTATACCAAGCCCTAGAAATATTATTCTCTTCACAATACTATTGCTTCTTTGCCCCAAGGCAGAGGATCTTCTTTTCATAAACTTTGATTTAATGCTTTAAACTCACCAACCACTTGAAATACAGAAAAAAAAAACTTATATTAATTTTAATTGATTTTCATTTTAATCATTTTTCTTCCTTTTGCTTTTTATTAACAAAATTCAAGAGAAAAACATTTAACAAAATTAAAATGCATTGCTGATGTCTGATGTGCTTGCTGCCACCGTTGTTATATTGCGAACGTGTTTAAACATGGCTAAATGAGGAAAATAAACGAAACAAGTGGTAAAGGTGGTAAAAGTATTGCGGGAATGTTTATGCATTAAAAAAAAACCCAATGAAACCACTGGAAAACAAACAAAAAACTTAATTAAAATTTACTTAATACTGCAGTCAGGAGTAACAACAACAACAACAACAACAACAACAACAACATATAACAATTGTAATAGTAAATGTTGTAGAATTTCAAAGAAATGTAAAACCACCTTCAACACCTTAGTGTAGATTTTTCTGTTATATAAGAAAGGCGAACACTACAAGTGAGAGCGAATATTGAATGCACACTAACTAAGATAAAACAGTTTTCTATTAATTGTAGGCGCCACGAAAGACTAAATGGAAAAATTTTGATATACAAAATTTGTAGGACACAACACTACTTCTTCACTGTTCACTGCGCTCTCTTCTCCTAAATTACGTTGCTTTCTACCTCGATGAACTTTCCTCTTACATACCAATACTATTGTGGGCAACACTATCAGAAAGAGGGAGAGAGGAGAAGGAAAAATCCGAAATGTACTTTTTTCTAACGCCATGTGCATACCTTTCAGAATCCAAAATCAATAGCTCTCTTAAACCATCTCATAAAGATTAGAGGAATCGTATTCAAGGACAATTTTCACATTTCTACAAGGCCCGCAAGTCGAATTCCCCCTGAGCAAAAACTCAGTACTTTTTTTTTCTTAAATAGGTTTTAAATAGCAAACGACGTCGAGAGTCGCAATCTATCAGACAAATTTTAGCGACACTCGCGATTCGCATTTACACGTGTCACAAATGGAATGAAAAATGTTTATCTTATGATTTGACGAGGAGTAACTTTATTATGTTTAAATAACACACGTACTAACACTTAAATAAACTGCAACACAATAAAATCGAAACATAAATAAGAAATAAAAAACAGAATTATTTTTCCGACGGTGGAAATATAATCCAATGCTCATCCCTTTCCTGCAAACGATTTATTAACCTAATTCACATCGCTGTATATCTCTATCTATCTTGCAATAACGTTTATTCGTTCGATTCCTTTAAAATCTGCTTGCATATGAGATGCATATGAGAATAAAGCGCATTTCTTTAAACACTTTTTAACCATGATCTACTCGTACATAGAATGAATGGAAACTTGAAACACTTTTGAGCATTTGGAAGGCAAATTATAGTGTGAAAAGCATCAAACAACTTCGAATCGTAAAAGTTTTTATATCTTAGTATATAGCGGCTAGAAAGTGTATATAATTCCAGATCAAATACTCTCTTCGATTTTTCTGTTGAACTTGAAAAAGTGAGGGGAGTTTTAATACAATCAGAAATGCAAAATTCTCTCATTTTCCAGGGGATGAACTCATCAGTCTTTGCAAGTGCTTCAGGGCGACTTTTAAGTGATTATATCTCATGTATATTTAAAGTAACGCTTCTTCCTTTAGATTATCAACGCGCATATCTTTGATTAAATTAGTAACATTTTGTTTTTTGGTCTACTTTGATTTCATTTCTCTTGTTAGAATGAAAAGTCAAGTTTTACAATAATATTGAAACAAACAAAAAATATTTTTTTTTTTCACATTTACAATTTCCTATATACTTCTGTTCAATTTATTACGAGAATTTGTGAATGTATTCCAAGTTTCTTTAGGTTTGCCCTTCTAACTTGTTCATTAAATAGTCAGGTTTTTTGATCTCGTCGCACGGTTGCAGTTTCGTTATCAATACTAACGGTATCTTATTCGGCATTAGAAAAACGAATTCTTATCGCAGAGCGGCTAACTCTAATTCGCAAAAGCTGGGTCAAGAGGCATTAAATAGTTGATCATCATTTTGTTTCATAAGATGGCTTTTCATAAGCACAAGATGGTAGACATTACAACTTTTCTAACAGATATCATAGGTTTGGATGCAGTATCAAAACAATGGAAAGCTGTGGTTTTCACAAATTGTAAATTATCCATCATTTTTTTCCTAAATGATGATTTTCTGCCGTATTCGGGTCACACTAGGCCACCGCACCGTCGGGTATATAAGACTCACATCTACAAAGTCGACATTTGCGGATTCTTGCATTTGGTCGTACCTACAATGAATAGCTCAGTCGATGAATTTATAACGCTTAGCGGTTAGTGTGTGCAGCCACTTTCTCTCTCTTTCTCTCTTTCCCCATGTATAGGAGACATTCTCTAAATGACTGGTCAAATTAAAGAAAAAAACTTATAGCTTCCCCTACACTATTTCAATAAGATATCCTATTAACTTAGTAGCTTTTCTTAAAAGCTTTTAGCCAATCCGTAACTGATCTGGTTTATGTCTATATTCGTGGAAAAATAATAAAAGTCGAACCTGAAGACAACTAAAAAGGGTCTCATTTTTTTTATTTAAAGTAAGACTTTAAGAAATTTTACTAAGAAATGATATATGCTCGGTTCGTTAACTCTTTGCACTTTCAAATTTTTTTTTGTTTTTTTGCTGAATCCTATATTATTTGAAAGAAAACGAACGCCATTTAATAATTTTAAATAATATAATGTCGACTATAGCTCGAAATAGGACTTGGTGCACGAACTAGAATGTCGAACCATACTTTATATAGCAGTGGAAGGGTTTTATTAGAATTGCCAGAAAAAATCAGCATCAAATAACTAATACTTAAGCAAGAGCTATGTTAAGGTCAAAACTTTATTTCAGTAGAAAAAAAAAGAGGTGAAATATTGCTTTACCGTATCCACCAGTATTCGTATTGAAATAAGTTTGTGACTCAAGTTTGAAAAACTTGTTAAAATTTATGTTGCGTTGGAAACTTTAAAGCTTTGAAAGATTTTTTATTTTATCGGATATATATGCAACTGTTTTTTTCTTAAAATATTTTTAATTAAGAAAGATATTAAGTGAAAATGGAAATAGGAGATATTTTCATTTCATTTTCATTCTGTTCGAAATTGTAATGGATATCATAATATCCATACATATATGATCGAGTGAACACCACCACAACAACACTATCAATAATTTAAGCCAAATTGCATATAAATCATTAGAAATAAAAAAATAAATTAGATTTACATAGACTTACATGAAATTATTCTTAAACTTAAGTAAAGCTTTTTTATTCTCCTTGTTCTTCTGATTTTAATTCTTGACTTTTTTTTTGTATTTTTTTTTTTTATGTATTTTTGGTTTTATTTCTTTTTTTGTTCTAATAATACTGTCCGCCCCAGAAATTTTTGTCAATAAAATTTATGCCAAAAAGTTTTTTCCAACTTTCTACAGAAGAGTGTTGGAAATTTCTAAGTATGTGTGCGTTAATATATATATATTTATATATATATATATATGTAGATATCTCATCATCGCAACCTCAAAAATATACGGAATTCTAGTCGAGAAAACAATTTAGGCGGAAATGTGTCAAGTTGTTGTGACAACTGCTCTGCTCTTCACTGGTACAGCCATTGCCACTGACTGACTGTATGCCATTGCAGCATACAGCATAAATCACAGCCAACAAAATTTTTATATGAGATTGTGCTAAGAACACATAGACAAGTTGAATTTTTATAAAAATGTATAAACGCCAGAACTCCACTCGTAAATATATATATATATATATATATATATATATAGATTTTCTTTTTTCATTTAAAATGCAGGAAAAAAAAGTGTTTTTGGTGTTATTATTATTAAAACCATAGAAGATCAAAATAGAAATAGAATAAATTGAAAAGTTATACAATGCATATGAGCGATTTGATGTGCAAAAAATTACTAGAAATAGAAGAGGAAAGAGGTCTGGTATCCTGCATAAACCTGACTGCTGAAACAGTCCGCAGACTATTATGTGCTATGGAGAAGGCTTGCCTTGCTGCTTATCTAAAAACATATAAGAATCTTAAAAGAGTTTTGCTCTATTTTTCTCCCTCTGCTATAAAGCCGCATTGAGGATTGCCTACAGTCGAAATTCCAATCAGCATCTGTTTTAAAGCCTTAACGAATGCACTTTACTGACTTTGGGGTTTCGTTGGAAATCGCTTTTGTAAAAACAAACAAATTGAAAGGAGTGTGTGTTTGTGTTTAAATTAAATGCCATTTAGTGTCTTTTGTCACATCCACATGCACTTTTGCTCTCTTTTTTGTTTTTTTTTTTTTTTCTTGTTTTTTGTGTAACGTTAGGTAATGCAACACTACTACTTACTTGGCTACGGTCCAACGTAACAGAGAACGAAATACAAAATTCTTTGAAGGAAAAATTCTTTAGAAACTCCAGAAAACAAACAAACAGGAGATCAGTTACAGACCTAAGCCAGGATAGAATTTCGTTAACTGCAAAATTGAAAAAAGTAAAAGAGAACAGAAATTTTTGCTACGCACATAACGTTGGCAACAATGTTTCAACCGTGCCCGGCAGATTTTGTAAAAAAAAAAAAAAAAACGAAAGCACTAACCAATGAATTTTTCACAAAACAGTCAAAAGGCATTTCATTACATTCCATTTCTTGCCTTCATTCATTCATTGAGACGGACAAGCATACACACACATATATATATATATATATATATATATACATATATATATATATATAGTATATGTAGTATATAGTACAAAATCATATACAAACCTACTTTCATACATATTTTAAAAGAGTGAAGGCAAAGCGTATACCATGCCATGCCATCCCATGCCAAGCCAAACCAAACCAAGCCAAATTCGTAGCAAACCAACCGTGGCTGTATAGCAATTGTGGCTTAAAAAACAACATCCAAGTATACACTGTTAACAGTTACTAGTAAGTATTATTGTTGCTACTTTTGCTTTTGCTATTTTAACACAAAATGTGTTGACAACAATATGTTGAAATGTTGTGTTTTTATTTATTTTTTTTTTATTCTTTAATTTTTTGAGTTTTATATCCAAGAACTTTATCAGAAAAAAATTCTTGTAAAACTGAAAGCAAAAAAAAAAAAACAATTAAAACGCAAAATTTTTTATTTTTGTTTTTTTATTTGTGCAGTAACTAAATTTTTATAAGCGTTTAGTTTTTTCTAGCTTCCAGGCGGTTGAGCTCTTTTTTAGATATTTTGACATACACTTACGTGCACATTCGATTGCAAGGAAATTTCGTTACCTTACATGAGCAATGATTTGGTTATCCTGGTTGACGGATATTCCAGAACACGGTTGAAATTGTGCTTAGAGCAAGCAAAGCATGAATTGGATACATGATGAACTGAGATTATCTGACCATTAAGAACGAAACGCGAATTACTTATAGGAATATTAAGTAGAGAAAGACAGAAAAGATTATTTCAACAGGAATTGAGACAAAAGCCCAACTTGGAGTTAACCTCCAGAAAAGTACAATTATCATAAGGAATCTTCAGTATAAACATTCTATAGTAAAGTTTTAAGAAACAGTTGGGCAATGCATCTTCGGTAGCAAACATTTACAACAGATTTTAAAGAAACACTTCGAATACAAAACAAATTGGGGTTAAAAATCCAAGGCTAATATATACGTGCGTAAAAGTCAGCAGTTACAAATTGGAATCAATTGGCATCAAAAGCATATGAAAGATATAAAACGATAGCAAATACTGAAGAGTGAAATGATGTAAGCAATTAATAGGAATTTTACCTTCAGATCGGCGCTAATCTTTCGTATTCGTAGCCTCTCAAACATCGTAAAAATGCTATAGTCGTTTATGGACGGATATGTCGATTTGCAAACTTGGCTTAGATTCATCAAACCAACCTAGTTTCAGCTTTCCATCGCAGCGCTTTAAACGCGTGTATATTCCAATAATTCATAGCAAACGATCAATGAACATTCGGACGTTGACCAAGGGAATGCTTTATGGCACGAAGCGTATTCTAGGCGGTAGGAGAAGCTTATTTATCGCTTCAACCAACCAACCAACCAACTATTATGCAATCGAAAACAAATACCGTAAGGTAACGAAGATCAGCATAGATTATAGATACAGTCCTGATCACGCGCAGGTTGGAATAGGAGAACTCCTAGCAACAGTAACAAGTACAAAAATTAATTTCACCTGTAGCTGAAGCTTTTACATTCGTCAACTTTTCTTTAAAAGAAAGAGAATAAATAAGTAAACAAATTATATTCGGTTGGGACGGAATTTTTCATACCCATTCTGTTCTATCCTATTTATCTTCTAAGAGATTGAAAAAAGGACAAATATATGTTTGCGCATTCTGTAATATTGAGTGGGTGTGGCTATTTTTTTCTATTTTTATAGAATGATTTTGTAGAAATTTATATCGTGCATCGGTTGTAGTTTATGACCAAAAAAACACACAAAAAACAAAGGTGTTATCAGTTTTGCTTGCATAGATGCTTGGGCGTTGTAGGCGTGCTTTTCGACCTTTTCGGACTGTTTTAGGACGTTTTTGCAAATTTGTAGGCGATACGAAAGAATGGATATCACAGATATTAAGCACTTGCGTAGCAGATAGATGAACGGACTGATAGACTAACCGATCCCATAGTTAAATGCATTCCGCATTTGAAATTGTATTACAAATGTTATGGGGTTTTTGAAATTTTCTTCTGCGCGTTATAGAGGAAAAATTTGTAAATTTTTATATAGGGTAATATAAAGTGGATGGGCGTGATAAGTCTTTCCCATTTTTGTAGAGGTACTACAGCATTGCCCATAGAATACGCGTTCAAATTTCTGCAGAGTTACCTGCTGTAGTTTATAAGTAATCAGTAAAAAAACAATTTTTTATTCCTTTTAAAAAACAGATGTGTGCTCAGCTTACTTGATAGTGTAGACGTGTCATTCTATCGATTTGGCCCATTTTCAATATCAACCTGCGTGCAAAAAACTTCCTAGGATCTGATCAAGATTATATGTAATTCGTAGAGTCTCTGAAGCATCCTTTTTCACGTTTTGACAGAACGAGCCATCCGTCGGTGATGGGTACAAAAAAAAAAAATGAAATTTCGACACTCTATAATACCGCGTCGGGATAACGAATCTTTTCTATATTTGTCAGGTAATATAAAATAAGCATCAAAATATTTGTCGCTACATCCGTCATAGTTTATAAACGATAGACAGGCAACGCAATTAGTCTGCTTTCAGAAACGAAGGGGTTCCGAGTTTGTCTTTTACTGTGGGCGTGTCGTTTTGACTGCAAGAACTTTAACTGTTTTTGTCGAATTTGCAGCCGATATCATCATTTTTGCGACCCAGAAAAATGTTTACCAATCATTACGCAGACGGACATGGTTAAATCGATTCGAAATTTGATTCCAATCAAGAAAATATATATATGCTTTGTACGATCTCTCCAGTACATTTCTCGGTGTTGCAAACATTCTTACAAACCAATCGGAAATATGAAAACAAAAATCGTAAACAAAATTTTGAAAGGGGTGTCAACTAACAGAGTAATCCGATAAGCGCACTCAACTACCTATTGAAATTATTTGTGTTTCATCGGTTTGACGATCTTAAATGTCACTCCTTGCTCTTCTTAATTTACCCAATAATCGTCATATTATCTAATAATTCAGAGAGCGTGAGTATTAAGAAATCGTTTAAAGCATTAAGTTTTGCTCAAACGAAACACTTTGTGATGTTCACGTAACCATCTTAACAAAATTTTATTTCTCCGCGTTTAGATATGAAAGATACTTAAACTATTTCGAAATGTTCCCTAATGTCATATTTATAAATTGCAACAAACAAAAACAATAAACTTGTACGAAATAACAAATTATACTGAAAAGCATGGAAAAAATATTGCTTAAGCACACATACATAAAGTTAATATTTAGAAGTTTTGTAACATAGTCAGGTTTGTTTTCAGTAGTGTTTGAGTTTAACTGAGAAGAGCTTGAGAAAATTTACTATGAATTCCTTCTCTTTCATGTGAAAGGGGCAACATAATATATAAGTGTTTAGGGAGTTTTGTTTAAGTGTTTGGAAAATTTATACAAATACACGCTAAACTCAAATAAGAAATTGAGGGAAACATGTTACTTAAAAGGTGAAAGAATCTCTACATCAAAGTTATCGCAATAAGATAAACAGTTCTGTAGAAATCACAAACGATTATTTTACACAATCTACAATAAAGTAATCAGTACTCCTGCTTTTTACTAAACTATTTATTTCATTGGGGTTTCCAATCGCTGATTATTCATGATCGCGAGAAGAATTTCTTTGCTTTAACGAAGCATCGTTTTAGTATATATATGATATTATAAGCAACTCTGCTTCACTTGTAATATAAATTTATTTTAAAATTCTTCCGTCAAAATCAAGTCGAGGCTGATTCACTGATTTGAAAGCTTTCTAGAATAATGGCAGATCTGAACTGTAGGCAGATCATGGGCCTTTCTTATGGTGATTCTTTATTCAAATTGTTTCCCTGAAGCGTAAATATTCGGTATTGAAGGAGTGGTGTTTTTATTTAAAATATAATCGGAAACTCTTTTACTGAATACTATCGAGAATCTATCTTTCTCCGATATTTCGGCGGTATTTGATAATTACTAGTAAAACAATTGCATGCCAGACTGTGGTGCAATTTTATGTCCACTATTTCCCAAAAAACATGGTTTATGCATGGCTTTGTAAACACGACATAAGGCAGTTGAGAACATTTCTCTCACCCAGATCACTTTAATCAAGATCTAATCGCTGATTATTTATGAAAATTTGAATTCTTTAACTTCTTTAACGGAAAGTTTTCCTTTTTTGTCATACGTACGGCTTCGTAAATGGTCCCGTGGAAGATTATTTTGCATTAAATGAACTTAAATAGGATACAAATACTTGAGGCCGAGCGTCGAGTCAAGGGTGGAGAAAAGTTTTTTAAAATATCTGGAACGGCAGTATTATTTCCATTCGCCATACGATCACGTTGCAAGCAACATACAAGCCTTCCTGCTATAGAACTCATTTAAACTGCTGACTTTGGATACTTTCGTTGCCAAAAACATTATTGTTTTTTAAAAATTGAAACACGTCTACGAATTTTCCTACACGTAACTCTCATGCGATAAATATATAAATAAAATTAAACATAGTGGGAGCGAAATCAATTAGTAACTCTTTTCAGGTAACATGTAGATTTTTCTAAAGTAATTTTAAAGTTTTGACTTTTTCGATTTACTGACTATCTGATATTTGACTTTTAATCGTTAACTGACAAAATATGGTGTTTTCTTTTATCAACATGAATTTTCTTTTACTTTAGATATTTGTTCACGCCAATTATATTTAAAAAGGTTTTCATGTAAATAAATGATCACCTCGTAATTTCTGAAAGATTCGCACCTGGAACACCAACTTGTCCAGCAGTTTCACATAAATCTGGGCTTATTTCACCCATAATACGAATAGCCTTGGTGAATAAGGTCGGAGAGAGTTAGTGATTTATTAGTGTAAGTCAACGTTCCAACATAACCACAAAGTAAAAAGTCCAACATAGTTATATGGCATGATCTTTGTGGCAAGATCATTTAAGCATTTTTGGAGACTACACGTTCATTGAATTTTTCTCCCAATAGATTTACCTTTTCACGGAGAGAATGGCAAGCGGCACCATTTTGTTAGACCCACGTATCGTCCAACTTAAAATGAACTAATCTTTGGCACAAAAAATCAGTTAGGACATTTCTCTAGCGCACGGCATTAGCAGAAACTGTTCAAAATCACAATGGTATTTTCTTCACACAGACCACGCCCAAAAGTTAACTTTCTACACGCAAAAGTTCTTTAGGAACATTAGATGTCTTTGCTTTACACCAAAGGAGTAAATAGCGTTCACTTATGAAGTCGTTCGAACAAAAATGAGATGTATCTCACATGCACGAAACGTAACTGTGAGTGTGGATGTTTTCCTAACACAACTATGTATTGTATTGTATTGCACAAATAATGGCAGACCCCAAACAATGTATTGCAAAAGAATTGAATCCAAATCTCAATCAGAATTTCCGCGACTTGCTATACCAACTTTTGCAACTAAAAGTAATTTTAGTAACCGAAGATTAGCAGACGAGAAGTTCGTCAGATGTTTGATGACATTAATCAAGGATCAATAAAATGGATTATATAGGAATATTTCTGATAAAGGCTTCACCCTCACCTTAGAGACAACAACATTTCGAATAAGTCAGAAAAAAAAAAAAAGTAACTTTAAAATTTAAATGTCAAGGTCAAAATTTAAGTTTTATAAAGTATTTCTTAAATTTTTCTATATGTTCATTTTTCAATAACACCGACCAAGAACCGGCAACACAAGTGAAAATCAATTTTTCTAGCAACTCATGGTCACGCATAACAAAAACTGTTGTTTTCTTCTCTTTTGTTTATTTCCCTTAAAGTAAGGTAAAGACATTTTTTTTCTCCCTTTTTTTTTTTTTTGGTTTTTTTGAATGTTTTCATTGTTAACTTTGGCAGGCTTCCGGAAATACTTTATTACACCTTTATGGCTGCGCAAAGTGTGCCAGAAACCAAAAAGTACACTTTTAACAAACGTAAAACTTTTTCGTTAGCAGTATACGAAAAACAAATGAACAAACAAACACACAACCAAACAGATACATATTTCATAACAGTGGTGTTGGTCAAAAGCGAAACCGCCAAAGCGAAGGAAGACTGGAGAATGTAAAAGGAAAAAAAAAATGGAAAAATAAACTACTCTTACACGGCATTTCTTACGTACATTATGCTGAAGGTCTTATAGAAAATTATAAGATTTTGTTGTTTGCTTTGTGCTTCCACTTTCATTCAGACGTTTTTTTTTTTTTTGCTTTTCGCTTTTTTCTTTTTTCCCTTCATTTTAAGATGTGCTTGCCCAGGGAAAAGAGATCAGTAATTTTTTCGCTTCATTTTTTTTTTTTTTGTTTTTTTTTTTTTGTTCGCTTATTTTACTTTATCTACCTTAAGCTGTGTTGTACGCAACAGCGCTGGGAATTGCAACAGTCACGAAAAGGGAAGAGAAAAAAATGGTTTTTTCTTTTCGTTGTATAGAAAACGTAACGAACAACAGAAGAGAAAAAACTTTTTCAAAAGTATGCGCAGGTTACGCATAAGTTTTTTGTGTTGTTTTATTGCTGGTTAGCTTGCCGTCATTTATCAACTTTACACGGAAACGGAAAACGGAAATTGTTTTATGATGCAACACAGAAGCCAGCAAAATGCGTACTACTGCCAGTTAATAGCATTAAACAACACACGCACACAAATGAAACAAAGCTCTTGTTAGTCTATGCCCCAAGCCGCAGCAAGCATTCGTACGCTTAAATATAACGTTGATACGTGAGCGGATTTAATGGCTAATAGTTAATTATGATTTTTAAATTCAAACAAGGAAAACGAATAAATAAAAGTACATATAAATAATAATAAATAATGAAAAAACCATATAAATAATGTATGGATAAATAGAATTAAATAAAAAAAATATATATATGTGACATAAAAATGTATAAAACAAGCAAAATTAAAAGCATTATCAAGGGGGCACGGTTCATCATTAAATATTCTACATTACTTCGCTTAATACAGCATAATAGGCCTCCAAAAGGAATTATTACATAGGAGGTTGCCGTAAAAGTGGGTTGGTCCGAACGACTTTCAACATCGTTAAAGCTTCCGCCGGAACATGGTGGGTTACCAAATTTCTCCAAAATATCTCAAAAATTGCGACTTAGAAATTGAACTCAAGAAAACAAGACAGAGGGATAGATAGGCGGACCGACGAGGATCGGTGTAATAAAGGTTGGACTATCTCAAGGTTGGTCGGAACATGTCGGTTGACTAAAAAGTCTTAAAGCTAGCATACCTATAAATTGAACAACAAGAGGACAAAGACAGACGGACTGATAGGTGGGACCGACGAGGATCGGTGTAATAAAGGTTGGACCATCTCAAGGTGGGTCGGAACATGTCGGTGCACCGAAATGTCTTAAAAAACCGCCTATAAATTGAACACAAGAAAACAAGACAGAGGGATAGATAAGCGGACCGACGAGGATCAGTATAATAAATGTTAGTCTATATCAAGGTGAGTCGGAACATGTCGGTTCACCGAAATATCCCAAAAACTGCCTATAAATTCAACTCAAGAAAACAAGGCAGACGGATCGTTAAGCCTAGAAAGTGATTCGGAATCGATCGATGTAATAAAAGAAGGTCTACTTCAAATCCTTCTGGGTGTTCGCACCCATTCGCACTATCTTAATATGAATAGGGTATAAAGATATGAAGTTAAGAAGTGAAGATAAACTCAGAATAAAATGAACGTAAACTAAAAGAAGTAGAAAATTTACGCATACCTTGGGAAAAACTTGGTTTCAAATCTTTGTTTTCTTATCATTATCGGCTGATTGAGTTGGCATTCCAAACTTGGAATGTGTCATAAATTATTTTGAAACTATTTAATTTTAGTTTTCAGGTTTAACTCTCTGTGATGCGCGTCTGTCGACAAAGAAAGTAACTTCAATTTTGAACACAAGGTTTGTGATCCGAAAATTTTTGAGAATAAATTATGGATCAATTTTCCTAAATACGATATCGGTTTTAAAATTTGGTAGAAACATTGAAGGATTTTCCAAGCGAATATTTGATAAGAACAATGTAATTTGTGAAAATGGGCTAAGTTGGGCAGAGCACACGCCCGTACTGATCGCAAATCCTTTTTTCTTGCAAATTATGGAAGTTAGAAAACTGAAGTTTTCCGCATTTACTTGACTCTGGCATACTCACTCAGAATTATTTTTCCTTTTCCAGAACAGGATGCTTAAAATTCTATTGAAGAAATGTTATCGGCCTAAAAATGGGTTAATTCTGAAATAATTATGGCGGGCACCACAACGTGGTGGATTATTTTTTTCTTAACCCCACACCTTAGTGAACTAAGACTTGAGAGATAAATATTAACTATTACTATCACTATTTTATAACGTATAAGATTCTAAAAATTTTAATGATAGTAAGTACGCGAGGTTGTTACTTGTCATTAGTTCGTAGGGGTAAAAGTCGCTAATCTTTTCGGCTTAGCGCACCTGCAAAATAAAGGCAACAAGGAAAAAATTACCGAAGAATGGGTCACGAAGTTGTAGACTTTTTCTTTTGATTAAAGGTTAATTGTTGATATAGGTATGGGAAAGCTTTTTTCCAATGCCAGTCAGGCAAATAATATAAGAAACAGAATGAAAGTGCTTTTCTTCTCTCTTACGCTAATCAACTAAAATTTACGATATCATCATAATGAATCTAATAATTCTTCAAAAGTGAAATGCACACACACGCACACACACACACACACACACACACACACAGTACATATAGGTTCTTATAATTATAAAATTATTAAATATTTATCTAAATTACACGGGAAAACTCAAAAACATATATTTATTCATATTTACTCATCATGTCATGAAAATGACTGCT
This sequence comes from Glossina morsitans morsitans, assembly GCA_001077435.1. NCBI lineage: Eukaryota > Metazoa > Arthropoda > Insecta > Diptera > Glossinidae > Glossina > Glossina morsitans. Next base: position 1,380 of record CCAG010000655.1, on the reverse strand, counting down.
CTTCTGTGCTCTTGAATAGCAATTAGGTAAATGGTATAAAAATTGCATTACAAAAACTATAATACACGTACGAACGAACACGCGGGTAATAAAGAATTGATTGTGACTGCAATGACAAATAAATATAAAAAGTTGATGTCATTATGAAGGTTTTTTAACAGCAAAAGTATGGCATGCGTTTATGCGCATACATAAAATGTAAATAATATACAAGATTTTTCTTTTATATGAACTAAATGAATTCTGCTTTCCCTCCTATCCGCGTATATAAACCGTATATGGCATACAGTGCATGACAAAATAATGGCAAATACTTTCGAAAAGAAAATTTGATTCTTTTGAACCCAACGCTAGATTTGCTGTACTAGAAGTCAATTTACCTCTGATAACCAGTAACTTTGGGTGGCTGATCCGAAAGTCAAATAGTACAGTGAATAAAACAAAAATCAATTTTAAGTTAAAGACGTATCTTTTCTGATGCCAAATATTTTATCGGTCTTGATGTTTAAATTTATCTCGCCGCCGGTGGAACTTTTCAGACACAAATCTAACCAATGTGACCTTTGAATAAAATACGGTTAATAAATGTCATGCAACTGAATGCAATGACTGTCCTCTTATCAACTTAAAATAATGCTAAGCTGTTTTTGACCCCAAGCCTCTCAACCTGGTAATATATTAATCGTGCTGCCAATAGGATCGTTGCTCGCCAGTTCAAATATTAACGCGCTAGACCATACTCAATGGAAGCTATATGATGAGTGCTCAGTGGGCATAACACTTACCGATTGGACCCGCAACCGTTATACTGCGGCCGTCACCCCTCTTTACCTCTCTCTTTCTCACTAATTCTGCCTGACTATCACCGTAATTCGGACATAGGAAGACATTCTCTGAGTAATTGGTCATTTTAAACAATATTAGAAAAAAAAAGTGTTATATTTAAACTAAATATTTGTTTGTCAAGTGTAAAAGTTTGTTTGTAAATCAATCATTTATCCATAAATTTCTATGATGTTAACATAACATACTTAAAGTTATGCATCTTTTCAAATTATCACACTTTCGTCCCAACTCGTCTGCTCGCTGCAACCTATTATATTAATCCCAAAACGCTACACAGACTTTTCTTATACATCTTCCATGCTTTGAGTAATTGGTTATTTTAAAAAACATAAAAAAAAAGAAAAGTTTTATATATAAACTAAATATGTGTTTGTCAAGTGCAAAAGACATATGTTTTTGTAAATCAATCATTTATCCATAGATATCGATGATGTTAACATAACATACTTAAAGTTATGCATCTTTTTCAATTATCACACTTTTCAAAACGTTTACTACGAATATCGTCCCATCTTGTCGGCTCCGTGCAAACTA
>CCAG010000654.1:0-33153 GCA_001077435.1 Glossina morsitans morsitans | reverse complement strand
TAACAGCAAAAGTATGGCATGCGTTTATGCGCATACATAAAATGTAAATAATATACAAGATTTTTCTTTTATATGAACTAAATGAATTCTGCTTTCCCTCCTATCCGCGTATATAAACCGTATATGGCATACAGTGCATGACAAAATAATGGCAAATACTTTCGAAAAGAAAATTTGATTCTTTTGAACCCAACGCTAGATTTGCTGTACTAGAAGTCAATTTACCTCTGATAACCAGTAACTTTGGGTGGCTGATCCGAAAGTCAAATAGTACAGTGAATAAAACAAAAATCAATTTTAAGTTAAAGACGTATCTTTTCTGATGCCAAATATTTTATCGGTCTTGATGTTTAAATTTATCTCGCCGCCGGTGGAACTTTTCAGACACAAATCTAACCAATGTGACCTTTGAATAAAATACGGTTAATAAATGTCATGCAACTGAATGCAATGACTGTCCTCTTATCAACTTAAAATAATGCTAAGCTGTTTTTGACCCCAAGCCTCTCAACCTGGTAATATATTAATCGTGCTGCCAATAGGATCGTTGCTCGCCAGTTCAAATATTAACGCGCTAGACCATACTCAATGGAAGCTATATGATGACACACTTTCGTCCCAACTCGTCTGCTCGCTGCAACCTATTATATTAATCCCAAAACGCTACACAGACTTTTCTTATACATCTTCCATGCTCTGAGTAATTGGTTATTTTAAAAAACATAAAAAAAAAGAAAAGTTTTATATATAAACTAAATATGTGTTTGTCAAGTGCAAAAGACATATGTTTTTGTAAATCAATCATTTATCCATAGATATCGATGATGTTAACATAACATACTTAAAGTTATGCATCTTTTTCAATTATCACACTTTTCAAAACGTTTACTACGAATATCGTCCCATCTTGTCGGCTCCGTGCAAACTACTAATCCCAACAGATTACATAGACTTTTTTGCAACTGCAGTGAGTACAGAATGTGACCACTCATCGATCTCTAACGCAAGTTAACCAGATATATTCATATTATTTTTGTGTGTATATTGTAATAGTAGACAACAGTCAACAGTAACACCAATTACCATATGTGCTGTTGTAAATGATTATTTATTTTGTTCATATTACCCTTAGCATAGCATAACAATTGCATAATAGCATAAACATACTTTTTATTATAAAATTTTGTTTTATATATCAATTTATGTTTGTTTACATGACTACTTTGCAGTTTGTAAACTCTTTTCAAGCCTACAATTTTGTATAAATAACGAATTTTAGTTTTAAATCAACACACAGAGAAGACTGGCACGGAATACTAATTGACGTTTACTGGATTTCGACACTCTAGGCTCTGACAGAGTAAAATTATTCCAACAAATAACGAAACATTACACTGTAATCTTTACTCAACATTGCCAAGCCCAAAAGGTCTTTTCATCACATGAAATCTACGCATTACTATGTAATCAAGTCTCAACTCTCTACAGGGTTTGTACACAAAGTGGCAGCGGCCAAGGGCTTAGAAGTTTCCATCATCATGTGAAGTTTATTATGTAGTGATCACTTGCTCTAACATTATAAATAGAGGAGCACTTTAAGATAAATTAAGATTTAGGGCCCAATACGCATCACTCCACATCATGTAACTCCTTTATGCAAATAGTTTCTATTATATTTCGAGTACTTCTGCTGTTTCTATAAACGAAATACGGCAACATGCTCCCCCTTGAACTTCGTTATTTCCAATAATTTTCTTATATGTACACTACTGGGCTCAGCGAGAAGAAACCGTCATATAATTTAAAAAGAAGAAATAATATTCTACTTGGAAAAGCTTTCCCATTTCAAACATTTTTGAAGATCTATTCATTCAGTAGGCGTATGTCGTATAAATTTTAAATCGTAAGTACTTGTGTGTGTTTTTATACCGTCTCTGGGTGGATGTAATGGAAAAGCTATAAGTACTTGCCAACTTATATGCAATGGGTACTGTAAGAATGACAAAGAAGTGAGGAAATCTTTATAGCGTACTTCGCAAAGGAAATCACATTATAAAAAAAATCCCAACATTTTTCCACGAAATGTTTACAACTAAGTAAGCAGATATTATAAGCAATAAGTCTGAGCTTCTAAACGCTTATAATAGATTCAAAGGGCAAAAGATAAATCTTTAGGAAATCTTTAAACAAATATATATTTCATGTAATCATCTTATGTCTAGAAATCGTTGAAACTTCAAGAGTTAGTTATACCCAGCAGTGTAAGTATGCTTAAGTAACTTTGATTGATAAATAATAAATGACAAATAATAATAATTATAATAATTAACTAAATGAATGTGCGAACACGCGAGCACACGTTTATGGGTAGACCAGCGTTTGTTCCATTTACATACAAAAATACACAAAAATAAATTCAACACACACATATATATAAACATTTGCTTAACTCTTTCTTTTTTTTATTTTAATCGTTTGATGAGAGACATGAGAGCAAGAAATGCTTGAAAGTAGTAAAAAAAGAATATAATGCAGCTACCGAGCACATGCATAAATATTTTAAATTACCATATATATGTGTATATATATATATATATATATATATAAAGCAACGTGCGTATGAAAACTGTTATCAAATTGATCTGGGTCAGTTTTTTTAATTGTCAGTGCTTTCTATATATTATTGAATAACATAATAAGAAAGCTATACTCACTTCATATCGAATCTCTGATGGTCACTAGCCAATGCTAACGAGTCAGACAATCACGCACACATGACTATGAGATATATTTAACGCAAATCATGGGACGATATCCGCTATGAATGGTCCACCATTGGAACGTTATTTCATAATTCTTGTATGTTTTTTTCTTTTTTTTTTGATTCCTTTTCCAAGCTTCAAACTTTTACCAAAGTCCGAACGATCTTAAAAGTTTGTCCCAAAGACTGTTGAAAGAATAGATTGTGAAATAATTAGAAACGGTTAAGTCTACTGAGACTATCCCGCCTCTCAAAAGTGTTTGCATTCTCTCTGAGACCAAGTGTTTTGTTGTTACAAACCGAATAACTACTCAAGTAGTACAACCTCATCTTTTGATCTTGACTATAACAATGCAATTGATGCTATTACAGCTGGCTATAAACTGCAGCATCAACATCCGAAAATATAAATGTATAAACACATGCGAAAAAAAAATAAGGAAAAAATCTACATATGCTGAGTTCATTTCGCGACGAACTTCGAATGCGTACTATTTGAAGCAAACATATAAATAGATTGGAAATAACTTTATTGATTGAGTGGCCGAGTCCGTTGTCCCATTGGGACCATTTTTTCATTTTACTTGGATAAAAATTTATATCAAATATCGGATAGGTATCCCCTATGGCCTTTTCGTTAAAATACTTGTTTCCTTGATTCCATAACAAATGCGAGCAATAAAAAAAAAATTATCAACGAAGAAGTGCAAGCAAATAGTTAACACATCAGATATCAGTGTCAGTGTATGAGTATTATGACGAGTATACTTGAGTCGGCGATGGTTAAAAGCGCGCATACATTCATTCGCTATTGAATGCTTTTGTTCACACATATTAGAAGTTCTTCAAAAAAATTTTACTGTACACGAGATAAAAATTCGCAACTATCTTGTATTTATACCACTTTCTATTTCCTAACTTAATCTGTGGATTTAATATATAAAAATTATACCCAAGATTGCTAAAGGTATCATTCAGATTTCTATCGCAATAATCATCCTTTAAAGCGTTCTCATAACTGACTACGGAGAGACAGACAGGCGGACATAACTAACCCGACTCGGATACGTTTCATGAGGGAAGCATTAGATTCGCTAATAAGATAAGTAAGAAAATTAACGTTGCATTAATCAGTCCCGCTTGTTATTCATACGAATTAACTGAAAGAAGTTACTTTTAAATGCAAATCTCTTAATACCTTCCCAACGGTTCAATATATCTTACATTGTTTCATGGATAAGCATTTCCATATTTAACTGTTACCAACGCAGTAACAAAATTGACACGCCGTCATATCTCAGCGATGGAAGGCAAGATAAAAAACACAGAAAAATTTTTACTCAGACCAAACCACGAAAAAAAGCAAAAAAAAACAAAAAAATTCATAAGCAGCGTATTACCGCATATTGAGCCATTGTGGTTTTACGCTCGTTACTTACATTTAAGAGTATTATTGCATGCATGCATATGTGCTTCTTTGCAGGCACATAAATTTTTTTTGTTTTGTCGAAACTATCAACTTTTTTTCGAAATCGATAATTTTTGCTTAAACAAGATGTGCATTTTATACGCGGAAATGGCAAAAGTAAAAAAATTTAAGTTAATTAAAAAATTAATATTATAATAAAGACAAAAAATGATATGCAAAATAAAATCGAATAAAAGGTATTGGTAAAGGAGTTAGTTCGTTTAAAACTGTACAGTGTCCAATTGTCGTTATCGCTTATAAATCCTTTATATTTATTTATAATTTTATCTTTTCTGGATATCCAAATATGCTGACTCTTAAATTATTTATATTAAGTGATGTTTTTTATTACGCAAATACCTTAACGACCAGCATTATTTTAAAAATAAAAACTTCAATTTAAGCCAACCATTCATTAATATATTTGCAATTTTTTACCTTTCTGCGAACAATTTCGGTATATCAGATTTGTTTAGACAGATTTGTCTGTCAACAGAGACGCCAAAAATTATATTTATTTCTGATCAAAGGAAGATTCTCAGTGAGTTTGACTTTGTCCGTCTTGGACCCTTCTATTATTTTGGATAATGAATTTTTAGCTAAAAGAGATTGACATATAAAGGTAAAATGCAGCAGAGATATTTTTAGTTGATGGCCACAAGCAAAGTTTCAAAGTGGGCATGGTTAACCCACCCTCCCTCTACCTTCCCAATAAGCAAAAAGCCGTGTAACTTATACGTCGTAGCAGATATTATTTTAAAAAGTTTGGCCAATATTTATCCAGACTCTAATTTGATCCGCCCATAGTCCCGCTCACTATAGGCAATAGATTATACCGTACAATCTATAAAAGCAATCAGAGAAAATCTAATGCTGCTGCAAGTATTCACGAGAACTATGTCTAGGGTTTTGCAAAAAAACAGTTTCAATCTGCCAACTGAAACACCCACCCAACGCAAAAATGTCTTCGTCACTTATTTCACAATGCTTCCAATGCTTGCTTCAATTCCATGTCTTGGAAACGCAAACTGCTTAGATTCACGTTTATCAAATATACACCCAAACACAATCGGATACTCTTTCATTATATATCCCTAACAGTATTAGAAGAAGAAGAAGAATCACTTTCCAGACAATTTTATAAAAATAGTAGAAAAAATCCTGCTGAGTGGCCGAAGGCAAAGAATCTCGTCTATCAACTCAATAGTCGTGGGTTCGAATCTCAAGTGCGGCACAATTTTGTATAAACCCGATTGCCTTACATGCTAGAGCTTTAAGACTTTAGTCTTAGAATTTATTTCTCTGGCTAAATTAATAATAATAATAGAAGCAAAACACATTACAGCCGAGCAAAGTCGGTCATTAACTACCCTGTACTACCTCACTTAACACATTCATTTATTTTAAAAAAGCAGAAAATTATATGTTCTTTCCATGCAGAGGCAGAACTCAAAAGATAGATTGATGTAATACATATTCGGTAAAACTACTTTTTTCCCCCCAAAACTTTATTATTCTTTACCCATTTTCGTCATCAAATACTAAGAATAAAATTTTGTTGCCCTGTAAAGGCCTACTTTTCCTAAGAACATTTACATGGGCTGGAGTGAGTCGAAGACCTAGCTTTACAGCATCCAACTTTGGTAGAACTAATTTTAATACCAAATGGCTCTTATAGCCTAATTTTAATCATAAAATACTCAAAGTTTTTTCTAAAATAATGACTTACTTTTTATGGAAACGGTTATATAAGAGGCGATTAAGAAAACTGAACGACCGCATCCACATTTAATAGACCGAAGCACAAATTAAAAATGTTTTCATATAAGAAGTTTTTCAAAATGAGAGATTTCATGGTCAACGATCGTCAACTCATTTGCAACACGCTTCGTTCCAGACCCATAATATGTTAGTATAATTAATTTCATCATGATATCTCAAAGAGTGCGACCAGGCAGGCAGACGGACAAACAAGCAGAAATTGATTCAGGCAACGATCATGAATAGATCGGTATAATAAAATGTGACTTTGCCCTATGTGTAACTAGTTATTACAAATACAGCCGCGGAAACTTGATAACTTCTGTACGACAGGTGCTACATGATGTAAATATTCAAACGCTATGTACTAAGCTAAAACAAGTAACATTGTTAGCTTTACTAGTAGTTAGTAAAACTAACGAGAACTGCATGTTAACCTCAAAAAGTTTATCTCACCTATTACGGAATAAGTGCTTTGTACCATGAAGTTGAGTAGCGTTTTAATTTTAAGAAAATATGTATAAGCCTTAGATTACGCATTAAAAGTGAAATCGTCAGAAAAAGTATAACTTATTTATTTTTTATGCTTAGGAAAAAATGGTTCACACGCATTATTGCAAATGCATCAAAAGATGCATTAATCATACTACTGCAGCCTATGAATACTTAATGCCAAATCTCCCAAGTAATGTATTTTCGCACATCAGCAGCTACACTACAGCAGAGGTAGAAAGCAAAAGCTGAATGCAATAAAATTTAGATAAAATACTTTTATTTACTTTTATTTGAAAATTCTCAAAGAGTTTTCTTTTTCACAAAAGATTTATAGAATTATTATTTCGATGATTACAAGAAAATGATACTTTTTTTCCACAGGACTTTTTTTCCTTCCTGCGTTTGTTTGATTTTTATTTTCGTTTTTCTCCTTCTTTGCCTTTTTTTTTTTTGAAACGCATGCACGTAATTTCAGTCGCAATTACCGCAATCAACTCTGCCTTTGAAGGCTATCATTGTGTGACTTCATCAGTGTTGCTTTAACTTTAAATTGGTAACTGGGATGTTCGTTTGGATGTGCGTGTTTAAATTGCATGTACAATACGTACGTACATTTTACCAATGCATGCAGGCATTGATGCATCAATAAAAGGAAAGCCCGCACGCATACATATACCCGGAGAATCCCACTATAGCATTAATCATAGTAAAGGCCCAGCAAGGTTTCCCATATATATATATAAGTAATACTTGCTTGATTTCACCGTTTGTTGCTGGCGGTTGTTGATGATGGTTATTGCTTGCTCGGATACTTTTTACTTCAATATCAACCCTTACAAATATATGCAACATATATGTATGTAAACGTACGAAACGAAAATCTCTAAAACTTTTTAATACAAAAAATTCGTAATAGTGAAAATACTCTTATTAGAATTCTAGGAATATATAGGTTTTTGATCGAAGCGGATACATTCCCTTTTTCGATTTTTCATGTCAGATTTTAAAATGTCTAACAATAGCAGCGCAATTAAGACAGAAAGCCGATACATATATATTTCATATTCTCAGCCAAATCTGTTTGGCTTAAAGTGCCTCTAGAGAACATACGAGTACAGCAACTAAAAAAAAGTTCGATCCGAACTTAACCTTTAAATTTTTTTTTTTTTAATATCTACCTCTTAACTTAAGTTAAAACTAACAGCTATATAAAAATTCAATTACAATGAAGACATGGTCGTAGACCGAATATTTCTTTAAATCATTTTCGTAAACCTTAAATTATTGCAATGGCTTTGTAACGTTGCGGGAATATCTTTCCATTTATAAGCAAATTATAAGAGAAAAAAAAATCATTATAATAATGAATAATGCTTATGAAGCGTCGCCTGCTTACACGTGATCAATCAGGAGTCATAAATCATTATGAAATATATGACCAAACAAGAGAATATAAAATTATAAAATATATTTATGTAAGTTTTTTTTTTGTGTCTTTTTTTTGTAATATTTTTCATGCATATGCTGATTGAAAGAGAGATCACAATAGTAATAAATAAAGTAATGCAATAAAAGATTGCGATGATGACGATGATGATGATAATGATGGCAATGGATGATGCCATTGATGATGAACTGGCCTCGGTGTTGCGGTTAAAGTAAATCATTACAATGTGGTGATGACTAAAGGAGAAGAATTGCGGTAAAAACTATTAAAATTATTTTAAAGGAAAGTTTAATTAAAATTAAGATTTTAATTTATGAATAAATTTAAATAAAATGGCATAAGCTTTTGAATACTTCGGGCAGAAAAAGTAGAAATACTGTAACAATGTTTTTAAAGTGGATTGGAATCCCTTCTCTTCGCTTACTCTTATACGGCGTACTATGTACCGTACTATTTGAAATATTTTGGAATATTAAAAATATAGAATGAACATGAGGGGAGAATACCTACCAGTACAAGATGGATGTTAATGCTGGGTATTTTATCAAAGTATTATCTTTAAGCTTTACGCTATTGTTTAGTTGACCTTGTTGACACAACACATTAAATGCCTACAAAAATTGTTTCAACTTTTCTTTTCCTTCTTAAAGAAAGTGCTGCTGGATCGTGGCGATTTATAAAAATAAATTTGTTGCAGTATCTGAAGTCTAGAAAAATCACAATGTACGATCATTAATCGGTTAACACTGATGGTTCCTTTATTTGAGGACATTGATTGGGCGTAGTTGCAAACTCGTGGCAACTGTTGCTATGGAAAGGTCATCGAAAACAATCGATACATGAAACAAATAATGAAAGAAAGAATTCTCCCAAGAAACTCAAACCAAAACCAATCCGACTGAGTGGCCGAGTAAGTAGGAACGGCGTCTAGCACGTCAATGCCAATGTCCACGAATTCAAATCTCAAGTGCGGAAGAGGTTTTTTCGATCAGAGCTATAATGACTGTTCAGTCGCTAAAGATATAACATTTATCGATTGGACACACATTCATTAGAAGGACGTGATGGAGTTTCTTTTTGGCCTAACAAAGTACTGAGCCCGGACATTTTATTTACTATACAAGACTTGCCGACGATTACTTATGGCATGTCTTAACTATGTCTCCGTTCATAGTACAATGTACCCATGAAATGGGCAAATTCTTCTTCACGTCGCTAAGAGAATTATTGGTCCTTCCGTAAGGGCATCACAATCTGCCAGAACAGTGACTAAGAGTGCCTCAAAATGAACAACTATTTTAAATAAACTTATAATTTTAATAAAAAAAAAAAATTTTTTAAATTTATTCAAACACACATTAGTCGTTAGAAAGCATTTTCAACCAAAGCAAATTCATTTGGTTTTTAGAAAAGAAAGCAAAAGCTATTGATTGATGGCTATTTTTGACCATTTGTTATTTAAGTAAGTGATGATGTTTTGATACTCCCAAAGCAATCAATCGGAACGAAATGCCTGCTCCGATTAAGTATTGCTTTTTTAACTTGTCTAAAGTGAAACCTGTCGTGGAATCAAACAAACACTTCGCGATGCTATGATATTCACTTTATATGTTACCATATAAACGACGATGGTGACGATGCTTTATTATGCCGTTATGCAAAGAAAACATGATATAACAATTCACTGCATTGTCAAACATGATCGCAACGCGTACATGAGTTGACTAACATCATATTGATTCGGCATATAAGGCGTAAATTTGCCATTGATAAAAGCTACACATGTCAAGCTTCCCAACGAGTAGAAGAAGATAAAGACTGCAGCAAAGTGACCAGGCGATTGTATAATTTACAAATCTAATGCTAATAAAACAATAAACTAGGTCTTGTATAATTAAATTATATATGAAAATATTCCCCCGCTGTTAGGACATATATATATATATATATATATGATCTAGTGATTATTAAATATTCCTTTATTTCCTTTCGTTTTATAGGTTTGCTTATGAAAATTTTTATATATTTTTTCAAAGTTATGTAATCCAACGATAGGAATGTATTACAAGCTGTTAACAAAATTAAATTTAAAAATAAATAAAGTATTTATGAACTCTTTCTCAATGGTGGAAAAGGATAACAAAGTTTTTTTGTTTTTGAATTTTTCGTTTCTCTTTTGTGGCTCCAGAGAAAAAAAATTAAAGAACAATGAATAAAATATTTTTAATAAACAAGCAAAAAAATTAAGCTTCTACCTTAGGCGAATTCGGGATACCCATCATTCCACACAATACCATATGAAATGCTAAATATTTGATTGAAACTCTTTATCCTTAATTCTTACCCATAAGACGAGCATATTTAAGAGGCGACTTTATACCAAAAATTGATGGAGCAAGATATCTTTCAATATATGCAGGTGGAAATATTTCGTGGAAAACTTAGGAAGATAGACGAACAGTGAGGAAAGAGGATTAGGATAGGATTTTCTAACTTATGCTCTACGTGTTTACCAAATTTTTATATAATAACTTGGCATCACTCACTGTTTTTACGCACTTTCAGGAGATCGTATAGATGGGTAGAAAAATAATAAAGTGTTGAAAGCACAAAAGGTGAAGTAAATGAATTCAGAATCTTGTTGTCTGGAGTGCCAAAGCTGATACATCTCGCTTCTGCTGCGTCTAACATTTTATATTCGCATATCCAATTCTTAAACAATTCAAAATGAGGCCACTTATGAAAGAAGTACACCAAGAAAATAAAATTCTTTTTTTTCTTTTAAACGAAATAACAATAGCATGTCGTGTCAATCAACAGATTGGTAACAAACCTCAAAACGTGTTACATTAAGCAGTTCACATATTGCGTAAAAAAAAAGTCGCAACTCTTCAGAACCCTCCAAACTCACTATATATAGAGAAAAATCCATAACGAGTAACGACTAAATTTCTCTGTATAGTTATCTTCTTTTTTATTCCTTTTTTATTATGACTCAGTGGCAGTCAGAAGAAAAGAAAAAAACGAAGGGATAGAAAGAAGATTGTCGATAACAGCCTAGTGGGTGTGTGTGTCAACCGGTAAGCTTTATACCCAACTGGGCCCTTACTACGACTAAAGGAAATCCAAGCGCACTGGAGTTTGAACCCGACAATACTGACTTGGTAACCGCAGTTCTTACCTACTCGGCTACTCATGCGCCCGTGTCCTTAATTAAAGCCAGTCTGCTCATTCATAGGTCAGAATGTGGAAGTAATTTCGCATATTATTTCCAACGCCTACTTAGGCGACATTTATATTTTTTTTTTAATATTTACGTATATTTTCGGTTTTAGAATTTTTGCTACAGACTTAAATCGACTTTTCCGTGTTCACGCCTTTTTAAGTTACTTTATTTAAACGTCAAGACCATATAAAGTGCGATGTTTGCCTTTTCAAAGTGTAGCGTGCTTTATATTTGCGACAGCGTCACTGTAATAACAAGTTCTACAAATATCTTCAAAACACCTTGCGTTTCTTCACAAATCGCACCAGAAATGCGTTGCACACCACCACGACGGCGAGCCTCACGTCTGTTGACCGGTTTTACTATTTCTTGAGCATAGCGCGCATTACTCTACGGCGATGATTTTATCACCTTATTCAGAGAGTTTCGTTTCCATATTTTTTCACTTTGTTTTTTTTTTTTTACACATATTCAGTCAAACCACTTTAGAAGCACTGATCATGTACATACTTGTATCTACTATCATTTGAATACTTTACATTTCCACGTTAGATGTGTCATCCGATCACATTGAAGTACACGTAACAATTTAATGGGAAGTTTCCTCTTATAATACCTGTACCAGACCATTTCTTGATTAGGTTTTCCCTCACTGAGAAAGAACACAGATACGAGTTTAACTTAACCTTAGCCTGATGAAAATAAAATATTAAAATCGGGTTTTAATATTAGACAGATACTTTGATCTTAGCCAAATCCTTATAAATGGAGTCGATGTGCTATGGGATTAGTGATCCTTTTCTTGCATTACACAATACCTAGCTAAACGCTTTCAGGGACTACAGATATTTCCCGTTATGACAGATGTATACAAAAGTTATACCGTTTATAGCAATTGGGAAAATCATGCTTGGCTGTACTCTCGAAGATCTTAAGGTCAAAACTCTTGCTTCTTTTCCTAATTTTGCAAAAAAAAATTTATGAAAATTATCGCAATTATTTTCCTAAAAATCCGCTTTTGATCTTCTCAAACTTATTTGCATCATCTCTGAGCGAACAATTCAATGTCGTGTAAAAATATTTCAGTTAACTTATGCTAATCATAGTGCCAATCAGGCAGCGGAGTAGATCGAACATTTATACACTTATACATGAAATGTTGGTGACCCGAAATGATTGATCAGTCATCAGGGCAGTTGAGAACATGCGCGATCACGAAGATGTTGCCAGATGTTGCTTTCTTTTCAATGAAAAGAAATGGATGTCTCCGACGTGTATCTTTAGCCTGTCAAACAACATTTTCTAAAATGCGGATGAGGATCGCTCTCAATAAAAGGACTTACCCAAACATGAAGCTTCCTAAGCTCTTACCGATGAGTGTCTAATATTCGTCTTAAAGCATACGAATTTCTTTTAGTTATTAGTTTTATTATTCACAGTATTTGTGGTTATCGCGTCTGAAATGCGTTAAGGTAGATTTTTTATCCTTTCCTTAACATAACAAAAAATAAATAAATAAGAAAACAAAATATAATAAATGTAATTAAAGTAATCTACTTAAGCAAATTGATAAAAACATAAAAATCCTAAGAATAAACAAAATCTTTATTTGTAATGCGTACGAAAATCTTCAGTTTCTTCTCTTTACAATTCAACTTCAACCAAAAAAGGGCTAAATTATGTTAAAATGGCAACAGCAGTTGAAAAGGATATGATGCAATAAAAAAAATAAAAAAAACAAAAAAAACAAAAAAAAATAAAAGAATAAGAAATGGAAAAAAATAGAAAAAAATTTCCTTAAGTTAGACAATATTTACATAAAAAATTCATAGACTAAAGTCTTGAACTTTTTCTTTCCTTCCACTTAATACTAAAAGAAAGGAATAAATAAAAGAATAACTCCGTACATAAATCAAAAGCAAGAAACACTTGCACATGCATTTGCTCAAATAACTTCAGGATAATAAGATTAGAAAATATCATTTAATTTTAATAAAATGTTATAAAAAAGAAGAAAGGAAAACGAAAGAAAAAAATAATAAGAAGAGACCATATAGCCAAAAGGCATAAAAGGCATAAAAGGCATAAAAGGCATAAATGCATTCTTTCACTTTAGATTTTATATAATTTTCATTTAAAATTAAAAATTCTATATAAATTAAATAATAAATGCTTTTATCTCATTACAATAATCTTCGAAGGAATGAAAGCGACCTTTATTGACTTTTTTAAGGTCCGTACGTGCTTTCAAATTATCGAAATAATGATTAGTATGTGCAATGAAAGGTCTTTTAGTCACAGATTTGTAGGTCATTTTCCATTCCATTATAACATTAAGTAAATTTAAATAGTTTAAGTGATAATCCCTAACATACAAATTCAATTTATTTACTTTGTAATTTTCCTTCATTTTGTCATCAAAGCCAAATCCGTAAACAATTACACGCTTGGAATATATTACAAAGTGCGAGTACTTTCAAAATTAAATTATAACCCAGTAATTAGGCTCATAAGACTCTAATAGCGCCCACGAATAATAGAGAAAAGAGATCAATCAGGAGCGCTATTTATTCATAATTTATTCACTTTTAATTAATCTTGTCTTCAAAGAACTAGAACGGTCGCTGCCGTTTTCAAGATTTGGAGGAATACTGTTCTGATAATGAATAACAAGTACGTCTGCTGAATTGAAATCGCCTAGGGTGCCTAGGAGATTGCAGCGCCCGATTTTATGGATAGCTGAATTTAGTTTGGAGGAGAGGACGGACAACCTTTAAACACATCAATGCATTGTGCGTGTGTGTGTGTGTTTCGGATGTATCAATATTTGCTGTAGAAAGGTAGACTACTTCAGTGAAGAGCTTGTTATCACCATAAGATAATTCTATAAATAAAGTCTCTTAAGCATACATTGAAATGCTATCTTCAAGTCCAAGCTCTCGCATACTTTAGAAAGCAAAGCTTCCACATTTGCTCACGAGACAATTATTTCTACAAATATTGTAATCTGGAATTAAGATCGCATTATGGGAAGCAAGTAATAGCAACAATTTTAAGAGTTTTTTTATGGAAGACACAATTAAAGAAGGGCGTAATACTACGACAATGAATATTCAATGTCTTAATACAGGTCCAACGAGAACTTCATAAAATGGAAGACTGGTTCAAAAAATGGAAAATGCAAGTTAACGCGGAAAAATCTACACATGTAACATTTACCTTACGTCGGGGAAAGCGTCGAAATGTATCCTTTAACAATTGCGACATTGTACAAAATGATAGCGTCAAATACTTAGGATTGCACATCGGTCATAGACTTGCAAGGAAAATTCTTATAAAAGCTAAGAGACAATAGATAAATATAATAAACAAACGCCTTTATCCAAACTCCGACTTGAAAATAAGATAATCATTTAGAAAACAATGCTAAAACCAGTTTTGAGCTTCAGAATTCGACTATGAGGAATAGCCAGTAATTCCAATATTAAAATATTACAAAGACATCGAGCTACAACACCGAGTCAATCGCACCATGATTTTTATGTAATAAAGTTTGATATGATAATTTATTGGCTATAACGCTCTTAGAGGATACCAACAAAATTAGAAGACTTAAGAGAAATCTTACCATTTCGAAAATAGTTAAAAAACAAAAATAAGTTAGAAAGTTATTCACGACCGGTGTAGAATCTCGCATAGCCACCAATATGCTTTTTGCATTCCACTCTCCAAGTTCTTTCATTTGATACCCATATCGCTGGTATTATTACGAAAAAATTAATCGCGTTGTCTAACCTATTCATTTTAGAATTAATTTATGTTTAGGCAGATAATGTATATATCTTCATATATAATTTTAAACATTCTGCCTTGTTTGCCTTATGACAAACAAGCATAAAAACTAAAGAAAATGAAAAAAATAAAATTTAATCATTTGTAAGTTTGTGTGGACGCGGCCGACTTTTTTTGAGCTTATACTCTAGTCAATTTGGCCCATTTTCAATACCAATCTGCATGAAAAAACTGTGCATGTGTCTACCAAGTTTGAAGTCGATGTCTTCATTTTTGCGACCTGTGGAGTGCCAACGACAACCACACTTAGACGGACAGACTTGGCCAAATCAACTCAGAATTTCACGCCGATCAAGAATATATATACTTTATAGGGTCGCTGATTGGACATACATTATGCAAAAATACAAAGTAAGTGTATCCCCGTTCTTCAGTGGCGGGTATAAAAAACCCAAAAAATATTTGTAAATATCTGTAACTAGTTCCAAAGATTTTCATTGACTTAAATTTAAGACAAAAATTAATTTTAATTATAATTATTTTTGTTCTCATAGGAGTTGAGCAATGAATGTAATTATTTACTTTATAAAATTTATTCATTATCCTTTGTGCATAGATACTAAATAAAATTAACTTAAAAAAAATATTCGTCAATTTCCGTCAAAGATAATGCATCCTCATAAACATTAATGCTTATCTATTCTTGATAAAATGGAACTATCAATTACGTCATATCATTCCAAGGGACATATCGTAGCGTCATTTATTAAAGCGTTATCGAATTTTACAATAAGGCCTATCGAACGCCTAAATTATTATCATTCCGCCCTTTATATTAATGTCAAGCTCCGATTTTAATAATAATGCAACAGCAATGTCCAGAGAAGCTGACAAATCAGAACTCTTGACAGGCACTTCCCAATGATATTGTCATCAAAATCTAATGACTAAAATTTGTTGAGCATGTCCAGAGCATCACAAGAGATTGTGTACCGGAGCTATGAAAAGGGCACGTCGAAGTTGTCTTCTAGCATTTTAAAAGGCATTGCACCAATGCTAGTTGAACCTTAGCATCAAAGTTATTTGGTTAACGGCATCCCACAGTACTACTTACCCACAGTACTACTTGCTACATTACTACTGTCCACATTATTATTGCAAGTGAAATTAAAAGCTGGATTATACTGCATTAAAGAGCACTTATCAAGGGCGTTTCTTCACAAATTTAATGTGCAGAATATATGTACTGTGAGGGCACAAAGTCGTCCCTCGTTTTGGCCTCACGGTTTCTCCGTCTCTGGTGGGGGAAGAGAGAGAGAAAGTGCTAGTTTAAGATAGTGAATAAGACAGTGAATAATATAGAGAGTAAGATAGAATAGGAATAGATTAAGAAGAGGGATAGAATAGGAATAGAATAGGAATAGATGTAGACTAGTAACAGAATAAGAATAGATTGAGACTAGGTTAAGAATAGAGTAAGGAAAATTAGTTTAGTTAGTCCGGTTTTAGACTTAGAGGAGTGCGGTTTAAACTTTTAAAGGGAGAAGTCTAGTTTTAAACTCAGAGGAGTCTAGTCGCGTTTAGGGAGTTTAGGCTCTCGGACGACTCGAATTATTATTTGAACTCATGTGAAATGAACAAAAGGAAATGAGGAATAAAATAACGTCACGCAAAATATAAATGTCTTGTGAGTTTCCTGGAGCCGCGGAGTTACCCCAGCCCCAGAGAAATGGGCCGCAATGGCCCTCACTATACACATTTTACACAGTTAATTGATGGATGCGATTTTCTGACATCTTTGTTCCATATCACATTGCTTACATCAGATGCCATTTTTAATAATATAACATATAGGCAAGTTTAATACGATAAACCACTTAATCGAAGCAAGCAGTTTTTATAGGAAAATCATCAGAGGTTAGTGTTTTTTAATAAACGTTACATTAAATATCAGTTTTCAGAACGAGTTAAATTGTTCATATAATTTTTATGACCTTTTTTACTATTTTAACAGATTTACACGCACATTGAAGAGTTGCCAAGTTTCTTTAAAAAAAAAAAAAATATATATATATATATATGGAGATGGCGTGTGGGGTTTGTTACTTAAGAGAAAGGCACATAGGACACGAAAATAAACGAAATGAATTGGCAATAAAAACAGATAACAAAACAGCAATGAACTAATATCATCAGCATGTAGAAATACTACTTTTTGGAACTAAAAAACCTGTGGAAAGAAATATTTGCAAGCATTTAAAAATTAAATAAAAAATGCAGCGAAAACCTGAATGCTTTTTAAATCCAGTTAAGCATAGTACTCTAACTGGAACAAAGAGGACTTTTCTATGACCAAGAACAATGGGTTTCTTTTCGAGAACGTTACAGCTATGATCATCATCGGTAATAAAGTGATATGGAAATTACCGCAATTTATCGCGAACCTGCCACTTGTTCCCTCAAGCGCTCTCTGCACAATTTGTATGTTTTTAACTAAGCGGTTTTCGACTTTACCATCAATCAAATTTTATAACAAGATTATCAGCTACTATAGGCAGCATACAGTCCAGAAAAATACGTAAGGAAAAAATCAATTGAATAAATCGTTACTTACATAATTTTGTTATTTAGAGAAAGAATGCTTAATTTAGGGCCACATACTAATTAAGAATTGAAAAAATCGGACATAACGTATTTTTTCATATGGTGTCATGATACATAGTTGTAGTAGCTATCTTGGCAAACTGTTGAGCCGATTAGCTCTGCAGAGTCTTCAATTTTCAAAAATTTTGTACTCTACACTTCATATCTTTTTCTAGGGTTTTCTTTAGTGAAAGTTTCTTCAAAACAAAATTTCAACCGATGATTCGTCGGCCTATGGTACAGTTGCCATGTTTTGGAATTTTTTGGATGGTATAATATATAAATATTGCATTATTTTATTTTTTTTTCCTTATTGCCTTTAAACCAAACGAAACCAACTCTTGCCTAAAATATTTATTGTTATTCTGAGAATCAACCATGTTGGACTTTAATATGATCTCAATTAGTTTCAGTTTTTTAACTGTTGTTATCACGTTCAAATACAAATTAGACCTGTTTTCGAAATTGAATTGACCTTAAGATACGTTTTTGAATGTAACGTTACAATTATTGAGCATTTCAATAAAGGCGTACCAACTGAATCGCTTCAAAATGCACGCTAATCAAAAATGTTGATTGACTTCTAAAAACTTAAAACGACAATTAACTCAATGTATACATTTTACGTGAAAAAATTTCTTATCAACACCAACAAAATAGTTAAGGGGCTTCGAAATTCTGGATTCCAATACCTTGTCTTTCTTTTTCTTTTCTATTTTGTCGTATCAGAGATTTGAAGTGCGTAAGTAATCCGAAATTCGATGCAAACACTCATCGTCCACTTTCGCGATAGCAATAAATAATTTAGTTTTTTTTTTAAATTTTTTATAAGTTAATTCCGATTTTAATACCAAGTTTATTTGAGCGTAATAAAGTAGTCTGTAAAACGTTCCCATAAAAAAAAAACTTTATAATTTTCTTTAAGCCATATCTATAAACATAATTTTACGCAAGCAGTTGAGTTTACATTTTTATCAAAACATATGTATGAATCAGACGGACGGACATATTTACTTAAAGGGAGAAATTTCTGAATGTATGCAGAACCGAGCATGATAAAAACTAAGAAAACAAGTAATGTAAAGAAATGCAATAATTTCAGGCTTGCGATCATCACTTAATACAAAATAACATGGTGTTGTTCATCTTTAATTTAATTTTTATCATAAGTCCAAACATCGATTTATCTTTGTTTACCAAAGAATAAGGAATAAAGTAAAAGAAATTCTTACATGTGCACATACACCCACACAGATGCTTAAAAGTTGTTTAAAATTGTTAACAGAACACAGAGAAAAATTCACTTTAAAGCGAATTTTGAATACCTTTTTGTTAATTATAGCTACCAGCCAGGTAGACACACACGTAATAGATTATTCAGCGAAATCGTGTAACTTTATTTCAATATTCATATTTATCACTTGCTTTCTTTTTAAGCACTTTTCCTTTCAATTTTTTACCCGAATATTTGCGATAGATTGAGAAACTATCGCATGGACAAACGAACACCTGCAGATGAATGGTTAGGCTAGCACATGAGAGAAAAGATGGTCAGGATTGACAGAGGCACCGAGACAACTGAATTCATTAAATGCAAAGATGGACATACAAGGCGACTGCATAATTACAAATAAACACATATTTCACTTATGGACGCATGGACGAGCGTACGAAGCAGACGAAGAAATAGGTAGATTGGCGAATGTTGGAATAAATCGAGAAATGAATAGACAAAAGAATAGCGCAAGAAATCCCGTGACTACATTAACAAAGAAATGACAAAATTGATAAATAAATATGTAAGCAAAAGAGTTAATTAAGGGATGACTAGATGGACGAATGGAGAGATATGCAAACTGACAAGTGCATTAGCAGATGGATAATTGGACAAAGACATGGGAGAAAGACTTGGCAAATTAATAAATGTTTTGATAGATTGATACATGGATAGATAGACGAATAGATGGAAGAATTGATGAACACACAAACGATAAGGCGAACGAGTGAGTTTGCAGATTGCTATTTCTCGAACTTTATTCTGCACTTTATACAGTCTTTGATGTAGTTCTATTCTGGTTTCTATGTGTTACCAAAGAAATGATAATATTAGTACACTCCAAGTCATGGGTGGCGCATATAAAACTGATGTGTGCAATAAGTAAACAAAAAAGTAGGAATCACGACAGTCCCACAAAGAAAGAGAGACAAGGAAGAACAACAACAAATTTAATAGGCGGTTATAAATCAGACGCGCCACCGAAAATACTTTTAGTCACAATGCATTGAACCAAAAGCGAATAAAGGAACAAAGTAAGCAGATCAACTAAAACGACAAAATACATATCATTGAACTTCTTTAGGAGCACGCAAGCGAAGAGCAAGTGCATAGCCTGGCAAACAATATATAGCATATGTAGAGCACACGTGTGTGCATATAATACAGGGTACAGGGTACAATAATTATTTTCCAGCTAAGAAATACAAAATATTATAAAAATTTTACTCTCGTTTTTCTCTCAAATTAAACTTAAAGAAAAATCAAAGAAATATTATGCTCTGCTTGATTGGATTCTATTAATATAAAAATATAAAAAATGTTTTATTAAAGATATGTGACATAAACGATAAGAAAAAAAAACATAAAATTATCCCTATTCTGCTGGCTGATCACTGGGAAGGAGATATATTTTCTTGTCATAGTTTTTATGACTTTCTATCAAATTTGTCATTTCGGAACAACGTTGTACTCAACAAACTAAAACTTTTCAATATAAATACTGTTATAAAACATGTTTTTTAAACCATGAATATCAAAAAAAAAATACTTATATCCCCCTCTAGACTTTTAACGTCTCCTTGGTATTGCTTACAATATGGCTATCAAGAGTAACTTTGTTTATAAACTCGCCCTGGAGAAAATTGATTTTAACTGGTTGTCACAACTTTAAACACGTTCAACTGATCAGTGTTTGCCATTTGTCGCTGACCGGAACGAATAGAAAAAATTCATAAATTCTTCTTTCTTTTTTTGTAAATAAATGTTTATTTTTTATTTTTAAATAATTGATTGCTTGTCAATGGTAACGCCTTTGTGTATGTCAAATTGAACGACAAAGCACATTTCCGAAGCAGAACAAATTGTTATTATTATCTTATTTAGGTTTTTACATATGACTGTGTCGATCTTCAAATATTAAACTTAGGAAACACTTGTCAACTTTGTCCAAAATGAAATGAAAGAGTGCAGGGTATGACATTTCTAAGAAGTATTAGTTATATAAAAATGTAATCATTGTAATCCAGCTGCAAAGATGAGTTAAGTACAAGCAGTTGACCATTCTGTGAAAAAGATCATTACTTTTTTTTTTGTTTTAATGTGGACAATCAGTCAGACGATCCTCTATACGTGTAACACGATGACGGTCGGAGAGAAAAGAGAAAGAAACTGGCAACTGCTAGCCGCAGCCTAGTGGATATCTGTCTAGTCGATAAGTATCATGTCTTTACGATTGAGTACTCGCACAGATCAGAGAGCGAATGAAATGAAATAAAATTTCGAAGCATTTTTTCCTTGACCTCTCTTGCCCTACAACTGCAATCCACTAAAACTATAGATATTAAATTTCGTGGAAATGTGATTCAAAATTTTTAAAAAAAAAAGTTAATTGAAAAGAAAATCGCATCAATATGAATTCTTTCCGATTCTGCACCTGTTATGTCTTCCAACACTACTAAATTAGAATCACTCTGAACGTGATCTTCATGGATAGGATTTAATTTTTTTCTTCTTTTATTTAGTTTTTTTTTATCACCAACCATATCAATAAATCGAAGAGTTACGCATTCACTAAATTTGTAATAAAAAGACGAATGTTGAATACCATGGAGAAAATTCCAAGCTAAGCAACTGATATTCAATCCGTCTTATAGATTGTGAAAAGCAACATAGCATCGAATTTTTTTTTCGACAGAAATTTTCATTCCATTCCGATTATTTATTGAAACAACAACAAAAACAGCCAATCGAGCATAAGAAATTTATACTAGCAGTACTAAAAACTATGTGTCCGTCAATAAGCAGCAATTTCTGCAGAACTACGACGAAGTTTATGCAGGAATTTGCATTTTTTCCCAAGAAATTTAATCGTCCGATTACCAAGCCACTTACAGTAATCACGAATTGTCAAAGCGAAGAAAACAAATAGCGTTTCATTATAATTGTCTATATATTCTTGTGTGGGGAAAAATGATGAAAGCTTTTTCTAGTTGCTATGGACACTGGACACGGACGGGCGGTCCGTTCTCCCATTAAAGCAAGGGAGGCAGAAATCATTATTGGAATATTTGGGTCATTGTTCGCAATTGCAAATGTACATCATATTTCCGGACAACAAACGAAAGTACAAACTTTTTGAACGGAAAAAGGAATTATTTGCAATAAATGAATTGTGAATAAGATGAAAAATGACCTTTGAGGTAACCCTGTATATTTAACTAAGTGCGAGCGTGTGAGTATAAGCGGTAAATATTGTATCTATCTACAACTATGAATGACTGAATCAATGTGATTGTGTTCGGATGCATGTGTGTGGCTATGTAGTGCTTAAACGAACACACATTCTAAGTAGAGTATGTCTTTTATTTATTTGTTGCTATGTTTGCTGCTCTTGTTGTTGTTGTTGTTGTTGTTGTTGTTGTTGTTGTTGCTTTACTGAGGCGAGTATGCCAATAATCAATTTCCGTGATTGGATTTTGTTAGCAAACTTCCGATTTTGAGGTTTGGCACTGGAAAAATGTTCTGTTCGCAAAAACTCCACACGCCAGTAGCAACGCAAAAAAAAAAAAAAAAAGAAAAGAAACACACATAACGGGCTCATAACTTTTCGTTCGAATATATACCGAAAGCGAAGAACAAGCTGCAAAAAAGAAAAAAAAAAATAACATTTTCCTGATAGTTTATGTAGTAGAAATGCTTTGTTTTCGTAACATTTCTTCCTTTAGCGCTAGAGAAAGAAAGCACAGAATATATTTAACCAAAACAAAAAAAAAAAAACTAGTTTTGTTGACAATATTTTTCGTTTAGTTTCTTATAGATACATTTGGATATACAAGTTTTCGCACATGCATGCACACATGGTTTCGCCTTTATTCCTTTAGCTGCTATAACTTTTTCTTTACATTTACGCTTGGCTAGCATGAGCTTGTATGTGTTCGCTGCACTTTACTTCCTGCTAATTTTTTCTTCATTCCTTTAAAAAAAACATTTCGCTTATGCCTGCCTTTAGCCTTATACCTCCCCCCTCTTGTCTATCTCTCTCAATTTTTGGTAATTTTCATAAACGTTGTTTCATGTTCTTTGCACTCTGCATTTATTAGAACTGTATAGCAAAATATTCAGTAATAGCAACAAAAAACAAAAAAACATGCTGATCAATAATCATGTTTGACTTTTGTAAATTCTATCAAAGGTATGTATATGGGCTAGTCAACTTAGTTCCATATTTGTTTCTTTCCTTTCCTTTCCTTTTTTTTTTTTTTTTTTTTTCTTTTGAGTAAAAGACATTGCCTTAGTGGTTACTGTTGATATTATTTCTGATAGTTGGCTGTTGCTAAACTGACGTTTGTTTTTTGGCCATTCGACATGGGTGTATGTAAGTAAGTAAGCACATCTTTCGTTACGTTACGTTTTCTGAACATTTGACTCGTCAGAGTAATAGGATTATTTGGCAGTTATATGAATTGTAAAAGACATGCTGTCTTGTCCTATTGGCCGTATGGCAGTAAGTCTAGATCTATCCATACGAGTGGGGTATAGGTTTTTTCCTTTATCTTCATACAAGGTTTGTGCAATTTTTGGCATCAATTCTGATTTCACATACAACAATCTTTCCTTCCTATTACGTTTACTTTTGTTTGTATTATTCAGCCTCACATTCTTAGCACTTTCGTATCGATTTACTCTCCAAATATACCTGCATGTTGTTAACCAATAAAGCGTAATAATATCTACCAGAGAAAAACATCAAACCGAAGCACATGTTGTAGAAGGGGTTCTTAAAGGCAAACAGAACGTTAAGCTTACTATTGCTACATCGGATGAAAATGTAAAAACCAAAAAGAGAAAAACGAAGGAAAAAAGATTAAAAATGGAAAAAAGCAAACTGAAAAGGTCAACAGTTTTCTCAGCCAATATTAAGTATAAATAAGATTTTTGATCCCCTTCTTCCTCTCATCCCATCTTTTACTTATCCCCTTAACTTTCTTCCTTTCTTTTTTTTTTTTTTTGCTCTCACATCTACAAAGATGAAGGAGTCCCTGGTCTGAAAAAGAGCAAGCAATTTCAACGTGATTTGTGTGTACCTGTCTGTGGTTATTTGTTAAGGCTTTTTGGCAAAAGAAAATTGATACTCAACAAATCTAATTAAAATACCTTTTGCACAACTTTTTTCGCCTTTTCTTTACATAAATGAATTAAAGCCAAAGATTATTACACAAAAACGCATAAAAATTACAAGATATCCTTTTCTGCGAAGCAAAAGAAAGTAATTAAGAGAATTTGAGAAAGAATGAATCTTAATGAAAAGAATTTATTACTGCTTTAATATTTAAGTTAAAATAGTAAATCTAAGAGAAACTATGCAAACAAGATCTTGCATGAACATAATTTTACTTACACCAGAAACCGTTATTCTCAAAATAGATCAAAGAAACCAATTGTCGGTGAAAGCGAATGCAAGCGCAAATATAAGTCAAGCGTACAAACGTACAAAACTTTGCCCAAAATGTTAATAAAAAGTTGATGAACTTCCAGATCAATATCAAGCCGGTGTCAAGAAAAGTCTTATAAGAATCATTATGGCAGAGTTTTTTCTTCACAAACACGAGAGGCTTTAAAAAAAGGAGAACATACGCTCGGTGGACAAATGTCAGTGAATTAGAGCATACCAAGAAAAACCTTTCTCTTAATTATCAATCATTGGAATGATCTCAATTCATGCATTGATCAATACAGGGTATCTCCTAGATGCCTCCAACAAGTACTACTGCCTGAGTTCAAACCATTACCTAAGACATAATAGATCCAAAAATATGAGATTCTTTCTCAATTAATCCTAAGATCCCTTCTTGAAAAACTTTTCCTGCATTGCGTACTTAAATTTATGCAAACATTGGGGAATTCATAAATACTACTTACGCCCCTTATTTTAATTGTTTAATGCAAAACATTTGTTCATCATATTCGGGCCTGCAATGAGAGGGAAGTCCGGTTAAAAACTAAAAACAATGATAGGTTATATTGAAAGGCAATTAAACGTACGTGTAGTCCTGAGGGCTTGCAACGCGGTAGCAGATTTTTAACAGAATTTAGTTAAACAATGCTGTGCACACGATATTTTTCCTTTTCCCACAGTTCCAAAACGATTTACTTTCATTATAGGCAGGATTTGAGCCCACTCAACATAAACTCTGCCGCAAGGAGGTGTATTTAGTAGTCGAACACCTAATCTTAGTTTATCCCTCGACAAGTATACCAGAATGCACTGAAATAATTATTAGGAAACGTCCGCAAGCTTGTGTCAAAAACTGTTGTACTTGAGCAGGAAGTAAATAAAAAAATGAAATCACATAAAGTCAATTGTCCTTAATCGCCATTAAAATGCTGGACAGGACAGCGTTAAACTTCCCTATTAATAATTGTTCTAATTTGATAGAAAAGATACCTGAACCTGGTACAGTACCTGAAACTTGTACGTAAGTTGCGCATGCGTACAGAGAGTCGCAAGGTAATGGCAAGAAGGTATGTTTGACTCGTTGTCTTATTCTTCATATCTAGGTTATCCGAAAAGGTCGTCAAGATGGCAGCACTTGCCCACAACAGTTAGAGAATATATTTGCGCATGCGTACAGAGAGTGGTAAGGCAATGGCAAGAAAGCATGGTTGCTTCGTTATCATACTCTTCATGATTTATCACATTCTCTACATCTAACGTCCAGTGATTATTACCTGTCGTCGAATCTCAAAGGCATGCTCCAGGAAAAAGTCTTGGATAAAATGATTAGATCATTCTGGAAACTGAAGCGTACCTAGAGGGTATCGACAAATCGTTTTATAAAAAAGGAAATACCGAAATGTTACAGGACTTAGGTCGGACAACCTTTATACATACAAATATTTCTCTTGCTTTAAAGTTCAGATTTATTATCCATTTTGTGTTACTTTTTAATTTGAAAAAATGCAACGTAAATAATTTGTGGTTTTTGTAGTTACGTGTCTTGCCGTCGTTTGTTACTTGACATTTGAAAAGCAAGTACATACGATCCATACATATTTTTGTATGAGCTTTAATTGAACGAAGTAGAGTAACTGTAGCCATAAAGTACGACAAATCCATTTCTGAAGTGCTTGTCATAGTCCTTGCATGTTATAGTTAAATTTTCTTCTTCTTTTTTACCCGTCTACTTGGAATTCCGGTTCTATTTCATAATCACGACAATCATGTTAACGGCCTGCTTGTCTAACAGATTCTTCCATTAGATATTGTGCGAGTCGGATCTTTTATAACAAAAGTCATTGATTTATTTATGACGATATATATACTAACCACTAAAAATTTCCTGTGATTTATATGGAGGTCACTTTTTTAGCATTTCAAATTCCTACGTATTTAAAAAAACAAGTAAAGCATACACGTTTAGGTACATTTCACATAAAACAAATGAAACAATGGGTGAAAAAAAATTTGTGCCCAGAAAAGAAAGCGAATGATTTTACATTGTCGACGCTCGCATAAAAAAAACATAACAAAAAAAAAACAGAAAGGAAAATAAGGCAAACGAACAAAAGCAAAAAAAAAGTGTTGACATCAGTTAGAGCCAAAAACCCACTGACATTTGATATAATAGATCGTTGTTGAAATTGAAAACTACAGGCATGTGGGCCTTTCACGTTACGTACACTTAAACTATCACTCTTTCACCATTTCTGCCCTGCTCTTCTTCCTCCCCGTTCTTTCTTTTTGGGATTTTTATATGGCATAACCATCTGCCCGGTTTCTACTCCGTTTTATAACATTTCGGTGTCAATTGTTTCTGTTTTTTTTTTTTTCATCCTTTTCTTGCTGAATTTTACGTAGTAAAAATAGTTGGGGGTTCGTTTGTGCGTTTTCGGGTAGAATGTGTCCTGGTTTAGTATTACATATGGTAGGTTTTTTTTTTTTGTTTTTCGGCATTTACGTACATATTGATTTAAATTAAAAGTCCAGACACATCAGATTTTATAGTTTTATAGACAACGGCATACATATACATACACCTGAGCGCATCAACACATCGGTATGGGAGTGAGTTCTGAATGATGCTCGCATATGTAACGTCGGTCGGTGATGACATTAATTGAAAACTTTTACTTTACTAAAAAAAAATTTAACAAAAAAAAAAAAAATAAAAGAAAATATTCACCGTTACCGCTACTCAATTCGTGCCTACGGGCAAGCACAAAAACTTGAGCACATGGAGCTCTAATGTATGTTGCATATATACAAATGGATAAAAAAAAATTTCTTTTAGAGGTGTTCAAGCACATAACGATCATTGCGTACAAATAATGTACTGCACGATGGGGAGGTATTTTCTAAAGGAATTTCATATGACTCTGTCTGCTATTTTTATTTAGCACAGAATTTTTTTTTCATCTGACTGCAACCTTATCGCATACTCTTTATACGGTGCGTCACTTGTGACAACGCGTACTTTATATGTGAATGTATGCAGCAAACAGAAAGACCTAAGATAGGCTCATGTTTTATTGCTCTAAACGATTCAAAGTAATTTGCTATACATTCGTCTCTGGATCAATCTGATGTTTGCCAATGAATTTGAAATATTTCGAGGAAATTAGATACACTTATGTATATTGATTCAAGGAGGAGCCCTATTCAAAGTGGACTGGATCGGGTAGTTCTTATGACCACTCTCTGAAGAAGGTTGCAATTCTCAAAGTTTCTCTAGTGCTGTGACATACTGGAATGGGTAAACCTTTTAGACGCCTTCTTAGACGTTAAGAAAGTTTGTATACTTTGAATAGTTCAAGATGAAAATTTAATATAAAAATTTCAAGCACACCTTGGGACCTCGACTCATATAAGAGTTCTCATGAGCAAAAGACGCTTGCATCGCGTCAAAATCTAGTTTCTAATATTTTATAACAAACAATAACAGAATCTTTGACAAGAATATTAATTTTGTTAAATTTGAACCAACTCCACGTCCATGTTTTAAGCCCCACCGGCATAAACGCTCTCATGCCCTGTATACCTTCATATGGAGAGCGAGAAATGATTTCCGGTATTTGTTGTACTAGGTGGAGAGAGTTGGTCTTGTGCACGACTATAGCACTTTTGGTTTTTTATTTTTACGAAAATCCAGATAAACTTTCGAAATCCGAGCACAAGTTGCATAATAATCCATAAATAATTTTATTACCGGTTAAGAAATATCGTAAATAAGTCGGTCTACCTTAATTTTTCATTTGTTTTCTCTTCTGGAAGAGGCTTTATTACGTTCAAGTGGCAAGACTTCAATTTTGTGAAAAAGCTTGCTCGTGCGATGAAGATATGTGCATGTTGGAATTGTGGACAGCGACGCAATTCGTAGTCAATCCTGGCCACTAATGATTACGTATTCCGTTATCCCATTTTCTTCTTTGAACAACCGTGGAAAGCGATCGTTAAGATCAGCAATCGGAGTTTTCCCTGGTTCGTGGACGCTACGTACGAATTGCTATGCAACTATACATGAAATAAGCGCCCATTTCACAATCAATTGTTTTGTCTGAACAACTGGAGACAATTAATTGCAGACACAAGCAACTTTCCATCACTCCTATCTCGAACCAAAGAGATTTGTCAACAAATACACACAATGAACTCAATCAGTTTATCGGTAGCTACTCATTCTATGATCATTGGCTTTCGTTCGTGTACAAGCGTGAGAATATTAAGGCAATTCTTGATAATAAGCAACCAGATACCAACCAGGTTTAGAAAGTTGGGTACGCTAGTGAGGCATTTTGTATCCCTCTCCACGGTAGAATTGAGAAATACCGATGACTTTGCCGTTCTCAACGAGACTCAGGTCAGCAAATTTGGGACGTCGAAGTGCATTTATTTCTATTTTTGCACGTACTGTCCTGCATTCTAGTATCACGTAATATTCAAGGAGTTTACAATCAGGCAAAGAAAAATGCTTACAGCTTTTCGTGACATTGGTTTAAAAAAATCCAATTATTCTTTCTCTCAATTCCATGAACAGACAAACCAATAGTTACGTAATTCCAACTGTCGCATACAAGCCAACAAGCTAAGCATACAGTAATTTCTTATCGGTCAGTGTACAAATGAATATTCAGATTAGAGATTTTGGCATTTCGAGAGCAACGTAATTAAAAACGTGTTACGTAACATTCTGTTCAATTAAATCTCATCAGCGAGGCGTTAACGTAACAATTTTAATTTCATTTAGGTTTTTACTATAAATTTTTAATTCTTCACCAAAATTCTTCACCCTATAAATTCGTATAAGCCTTCATAATCTTCACTTGCTCTTCTTCGTGATAATCGTTTAACTTCCTTTTTCTTTCCAAAAAGCAAAAGCAAAAAAGAAAAAAACACGAAAGCATCAACCACAGCCAGCAAATAAACCCTTCTTCAACTTTTTAGTCATTCAACTTTTGCGTGTTTTTGCTGCTTTTTCAGGATAACAAGAGATTTAATTTTCTCCGTGTGTATGCGTGCCAGTAGTTGTGCGTGGTTTTACTGGAGATATATTGAGGCTTTTGCCGTAAATTGCAGTTAAATGTCGTAAATTCGTTACTTGACCGCTTTAACTTGTAAAAACGCATAAATTTCATTTGTGCAAAACGTCAACACCATAAAATTGTTTGTTCTCCATACTAGTTCTCTATACTGTTATTGTTGTTGCTTTTAGTATTACCGTTGTAGTTGATGTGTTGATGTACTTAAGCTCCCGCCTGATGGATTTTATTTGATACGTTTTTTTTTTTTTTTTTTTTTTTTTTTTAAATTTTTGCGGTCATTTTTGTAGCTTTTAAATTGTTTTTAGTGTTTCAACGTTTATTTCATTTCTTTTTACAGTTCTTCAGAAAAGTTTTGAAAGTACTATGCAGCATTTAGTAGAAAAACTTAAAAAATTTATATGTAATTACGATTTAAAATAATAAAATTAGTTTGGAAAATAAAAAAAATTAATAAATAATTTCATGAATTAAAAGGAAATAGTTTACGAGGCAATAGAAAATTCTTCAGTGCTTAATAATTAATGATGATTGTCAGAAGAGCATACTCCTAGGGAAGGAAACATCAAAGCTCTGAAAAGTTGCCTCCTTTTAACTCGATACAGTTATGTGTATGTGTATGTAGCGAATGTTCAATAGCTTTAACACCTTAGTTGCAGAGAGAATTGCCTTGATCTTGGAGATAACCGTCAACTCTATTCTCTTTCTCTTGATTCTTGCGCAATAATTTACCATCGCTAAGGCATTTTCGAAAAATTAGACGGAGAAAGTAATGAAAGAAAACTAAATCGAGAGACTAGAGCGCGGGAGAAAGCAGTTCAAACTTTAAGGGTTTCATTTAGCCGCCGCGATAACGGAAGTATGATTTAGCAAGTGAACAAACACTTCTCGTCTCGCCAAATACATCGTCTCCTTATTTTATCACTCAAACGTTGCAATAAGTTCGCATAACACTCGCTGATGATTGCTCTCCCATTTAAAAATTACCGCACGAGCGTAGCTAAAACTAAAGCCTTAATCTTGCCAACAAACCAAGCCTATCTTGTCTTATATAGAACCCATTCTCCGCTTTCAGGAGCAATCGCCGCATCATCTCAGGTGTGCAGTCAAAATCAAAGATGGATTGAGGGAAGAGCATGTAAATTTGCGCTTGTAGGTAAGGGCAAATTCTAGACATTGTTTCTCTGAAGCACCATCGAACACTTAATTGAAACGTCTTCACGCCTGAGCGCACTCGGTGGTCACTCATCTTTCTTCTGTGCAAATTTTTGATTAATAAAAGGTGGATAGAATTTTTTTACATTGCTCGCTTGAAGTGGGCATTTGAAGCATTTATTATCACTTCTGGCATTGTCACCTCATATTTGGTCTGTCACATAGATAAATAATTAAGAAACGCGACTATCACGTTGGCATACGCACGTTTCATACCATAATTTGATTAGGATTGGTGTGTGGTCACAGCTATAGAAAGTGCTTCTTCGGTCCGGGCCTCGGGTATTATCAATTTTTTTTTTTTTTTTTTTTTCAAATACCAATCTCCATAACATTCGTGGTAGATGCTTCAGGACAGGTTCTTCTCAATCACATATTTCGCAAAAGTACTTGAACTTCCACA
The DNA here is from genome assembly GCA_001077435.1 of Glossina morsitans morsitans. Lineage (NCBI taxonomy): Eukaryota > Metazoa > Arthropoda > Insecta > Diptera > Glossinidae > Glossina > Glossina morsitans. The sequence continues at coordinate 2,130 of CCAG010000654.1, read as the reverse complement.
GCCAAAGCCAGGGCTATCCTTCACGCTGCGAACTTTGCCCATAAAAACAAACTCAAAACCGTCATTATTATTGACAGTTTGTCTGTATTGCGAGCTATTCGGAATACTTCGACTTCGAGATGGAGCACCATAAACAAATTAAGGAATATAATTACATCACCCCGCAGAAAAATTCAAATACTATGGGTTCCTAGTCATATCGGTTGACTGGGAAATGAGCAGGCTAATCGAGCGGCCGAGTATGCTGCTTCTACACCCCTAATTATGGATGATGTCATGGAAAAGTTGGATCTGCAAAGATATATTGGAGGTAAAATTAAAGAGAAAATTACAGAAGGAAATCTACGATACCATCATCAACACTACTCCTCTATTAACCCTCGATTAATTCCACCTTTATATCCAACAAATGTTGAGAAAATCAAGATCCAAACATTTTCGAGAATTCGCCTTGGTCACACAATTTCATCTCACCAATGGATCTTGAAGAAATCTTCCTCCCCAATCTGCAGTTGTGGACAAATTCTTACTATAAAGCACATTCTCTGCGACTGCCTTATCTTTTCCTTGGCTAGAAGTATTGCATTTGGAACGATTAACCGGATGGACATTCTAAAATCAGCTTCAGAACAGAATATCAATTCAATATATTACGTTATTAAAATTACTAGGCTCAATATCTAATGTACATTTTTATAAATTGGAGCCGATAGCCTGTGTTGCTAGTGCTCAATGGCTTTTTTCTAGTCTAAGTATTTATTTCATTAATCTAAAATTTTAGTAATAATAATTATAATAATAACATCCATCTATTATCTGTTTGGGTAGATTGCAAATTAAATATGTAATGAAAAAAAAGAAAAATGCCAAACTTCGAATACTTTTGCGAATACTTTCCCTACTAAGCAACTGATAATGCCTTAAAATGTAATGTAAGGTAATGTATCCATAACTAAGTTATATTTATTTAAATTTTTTTATTGGCTTGATCGTTTGAGTTTATGATTAATTAGAGGATAAACTCCCAATATCCTGCTCATCTTTTAGACTAAAAAACTACTTCAACTTATTTGGGTAACTTTTCGATCAATCCGCATCATTTTAAGAATTCCCAAATGTTTTCCTTTCTTTCTGCAAATTAAATCAAATTCTAGTTTCTCATACATTTATTCGTTAACCCTAAAGACGTGAAAGTGAAAGAAGATTTTTTTCACTTCTTTTACAACATTTTTCTAAAAGACAAGCGGCTTAGTGAGATTGGAAAAAATATTCAAAAAAAAACGAGGATTTTTAACACCTTCTCTTCTGTTTTACACATGCCTTACGGATTTATTTCGCTCCATTTCATACATACACAGAAACATTTCATATAAATAATGCATATGTTTATACATACAATTCAAGGTAAAATTTTATAGAACACCTGTTGTTTAACTACATACATGCATGAGTGTCGGTTTGTTTGTTATCGTGAAAGTAGGACAAGTTTTTAAAATCAAACATTTACATAAATCAAGAGAGAATGTAACGTAAAGTTATAGTTAAAACTCTTACCACCATCTCAAGCAGTGGGATATACGCAGTCAACCAACCAACATATTGACGTTGCAGCAATTTTATACTGAAGTAGAGGAAAAAGTTCTTTAGAATATGGAAAAAAAAAGAAACTTAAAAGCACTGAATCCTATAACGAGTGAATAGGTCTATCTATATACGGTATCTATGTTTATGGAAGTTTTCCACTCATTTCCCTTTTTTTCTACTTTGACTGTATTGCTATGCAAAACAATGTAAGTAACAGCATATGTGTTTGTTTTAATAATGCCTACAAGGTGTATTAAAGACGAGAAAAACAAGTGTCAAAAGACAAGAAAAAATTACAAGCAGAAGATAAAATTTGCAACGAATATAAGAACACTTTATCACAGTCTGTCAAAAGTATGTAAAAATGATAAGAAACACTTATTCAAAATCATGAATAGAGAGAACGTTTCGAAGTAACCAGTGGATCATTTTTCTCCATCCGAGAGCGTAACTCTCTGTTCTCTCACTTTTTTTATCTCTATCTCACTCTATCTATCTCTATCTATCTCTATCTCTCTCTCCCTCTATCTCTATCTATCTATCACT
>CCAG010000653.1:0-19622 GCA_001077435.1 Glossina morsitans morsitans | reverse complement strand
ATAATTTCATATAATTTATAAAATTCATATTCTTATTTATATACCCTTTTGCAAATTTTAAATTTTTGTTTTTGTTTAGCTATTCGTAAGTAAACAATACTAACTCAAAACAATCAATTCTAATGTAAAGTGTCAGCAATTTTGCTTGCGCCGGCTCTAACTATTCTGCGAGAACGTTTCTCACACCTCTTGGGCATACATACAGCTTGAAAGGTAGAAACTCGAAAATGAAACCTACTTAGCCCCACACATAGTTAGTGCCCTGATTCGGATAACCGAATCAAATTCCTAATACTCACTTCACTCACTACACTCATTGTAACCTATTCTATGTTACTATATATGTGGAGTAATAATATAAACAAGTACCGAATATATTATGGAGATATAATGCAAATATATATTAATGACAGAGATAGTATTAATTTAAAGTAAAAAGTAACAAAATATGTAACTTTAAACGTCTTTGCCTTATATTAACCGAATAAACAAAGGAACGTTCTTGGTATTATGATATTAAAGGCAATAGGAATACATTGAAAATTCAAGTATTATTTCAGCCCAAGGAACCGTTCATTTAGTCTGAAGGATGGTACGTGTATTTAAAAGATTAACAACATTTGATCCTAAGGAACTGTATCTAATAATTCATTTAAAGCTTAAGAAAATAAAAATCTTTTCTTTCGACTTGAAACACTTGAACTTTTACCTTAAACGATTACATCTAAAGCTCGCTCGGTATAATTCGAACTGTGCGTGTAGAGTGTCTTTATGCTTTGTGATAACCGAACGAATGTATACGCTGCAAACAGAATACCAAAGTTAATATACTTGATAAACTATGCTCTATATACAAACCACAAGAATCACATTTTAGGAAACAGTCATACATTCCAATGTTTAAAGCTCTTATATGGACGCACATATTGTTATTCAAAATCATGTTTTAAATAATGTACATGCATGTATGTATGTATGTATGTATGTATGTATGTATGAATGAATGGATGTATATATGTATATATGTTTGTATATATGTTTATATATTTGTATATATGTTTATATATTTGTATGTATGTATGTACGTATGTATGCATGTATGTATGTAAGTACTAACGGCATGATCATAGCTTTTTTTTTTTGTGGAAGAATATCCATGCAAGGACATTAGTTCTTTAAAGGTGCTGTTTACATTCATCACAGAGGACATAATAGATTCGGCAAAAGTTTGCAACACATACAAAGATATATATTGACAGTTTAAAAATTTTGGTAATCTTAAATCAGTTTGTCTGTCGAAATATCGATCTTACAATCTTTTCTAGAATAACGGATTCGGTCCCTCGTTTACTTAAATTATAATTTGAGAATTTTGGTAAGAGCAATAGGTTTGGCTTTACATTTGGCTTTTTATTAAAATTTCCGTGGTCCCATCTATAACGATCCAAACGACCGCCTGCTAGTATTAAAACATCAAGTGTAATGAAAAAGAGATCTATAAGTAAGATATTACATCTATTCAGGAAATGTTGGCGAATAGCATACAAACATGCTTTGTAATGTTCACGACTACGATACGTAGATACGGAGTTCGTTCAAATTATGAATAAAATATGCCTGAGGTTTGTTGAATATTTACTTTTTACGTACATATATATAGTTTGTAGATATATATAGTATTACAGACATATATAAAATATATGTGATATATATATACATATATATAGCGGTGAGTGTTACAAAAATTCGACTGCAGCCAACTGTATATTTTTTCTTGATTCTTGTATTAAAATGGCCGCCTCTTCTATGGGCACATGTTGAAATGTATATGCGCACGTGCAAAAATATTAGATCAACAAGCAGAAAGTTCGTGGCGTTTCTTCCTACACTAATCTCAGTTTTCTTATACATTAAATGAACTTTATTAAACCAAATATGTGCCGTGTTGGTCGATAGGTTTTTCCAATTTTCCCATAAAATCGTTATGACATCGCTATAGAACTTTTAATAATTCTGGACGGAAAACTGAACCAAGTGAGTTTTATAGGCCTCTTTTAAAGTTCGCTATGCAACATCAAATGATTTCTACAGATTTGGTAGTCGGACAGTGCAACAAAACTTTGCAGCGAAGCTCGCTAATTTTTCCGAGTTATTGATTGTGTGCGCGATCGTGACTTGACCTGTTTTGACCGCCTTTCGTCAGTTGCTCCCATTAATCGCATCAGTATTTAACAATCAATAATGGAATCAATAACCTGGCCCGGCAAAGACAGCTCATGATGTACGATTCCCTTCTAATCTCGCCAAACACGGAGAACGACATTATGTGACATCAATTCGGGCCTTGGCCGTGTAGCTTTGTGCACTGCTTTCATTTTTCAATATTATTATCGTATATAGCCCATTACCAAGCCCTTCAAAAATACAATTTCGTTTTGCTACACAGATAGAAATTCGTTTCACTGCGAAGTCATGTGCTAGCGCTGTTTGAAATTTGAAAGTTTGCATCTACCTTTATGCTCCTGTTTCTACTTAACCTTATACAAAAATATTTCTTGTCATTGCCGTAAAAATGACACAAAATGAATTCGGTGAAATTTATCGACGAACTTCACCAGCATTACGCAACAATTGATCAACCAGAGCTCGCCTTGTCTTTAACATCGAAATTTCGCGAACAGAGGTCAACAAAGCCTCTGCGTGCTGATGACTTTTCTCAGAGAATCTTCATCATAAAGACAATCATTTTTTTTTTGAATTGTCTATGGAATATCCTACGCTTTATAATATGGCTTGACATAGGTGGTGTTAACAAAATTATCTGATCCCGCAGAAATGTCATAGGCGACTGCCACAAACTTTTTCTTTGACGGGATACATACATCCACACACTGATAATATATGTAGAATACATATTAATTAAACTGTCGTAACATAATCAACTACTGTTTATATGTTGCCTTGGACACTGATGGGCAATGTGCTATCATCCAACAGCATTATTTACCTGAAGTGTTTATAAGTGCCTTCCAATGTATGTATGAGATAAGTTGACTTTGCTCCTTTCTGCACGAGTAATATACAGAAATATGCATTGGAACTCGCATACAGTACCCATGCTTTCAAGACCTGAAGTCGGTAAGTACGAGTAACAGCAAAGCTGCAAATTTTCAACGAAATGTTTATTGCCATACGATCGTTACAAAAATAACAATAGGAATTTTTAGAAATATAATGGATAATATATATAATACAAAGTCCCCCCTTTTCCTTTAATGTGCATAAATGTGTGTTCCGCCTATGTACTAATAAATATGTTTAGATACAACAAATAAGGCTACATTACCTTTATTTAAGTGTTCCTAGTTCATGAGATTTCCCATTGCGTTTATTCATTTTCGTTCAAAGGCTCAGGTGAGTTTATATCACGTTCGATTATCTGTGCAGATCCTATTCAGCGGTATTCACGCCCATACCCATGGTGGTCGCGGCTCACTTTATTATTTTTGATTATAAGTCCCACACTTCAAATAGCGAGCTGACCTTCTCCGATCTGAAGCCTAATCGGTCAAAGGACACGCCCACAATAAGAGAATATCTGAGAACATCTCTGCTATTAAATATAAAAGAAAAGATTGTCTCTTTGCCCGCTACTTGTAAGCCGCAACAGACACAATACTAAAAATTCGCATCTATATTTTGCGGTTGGCCTTGCAGCACCTGTACGAAAATGGGAAAAGTCGGCCCCGCCTACTTAATATTATAGAATGTTAAAAACTCATTCTTTTATCAAAATGTTTGTAATATGCAAAAAGAAACTTCAAGGTCAAATTCCAAGCCTCTGTCTTTCCTTTACACTTATTGAGAAGGATTCATTCAGGATTCTGTTTAACTTCATCACCTCGAATGAATTTCCCGTAACGTCTGCTGTTCCTGAACGCTGCCCCTTTTACTTATTCACTTGCAAATTGGATCTGTATTGGTTGTGGGTGTGCCTCTGTGCTAGCTGTATACATGCTTCTTTCCTTTTTTTCTTTCTTATTTATTTATAACTTATACACTTTGTATTAATTCTTAATAATAATTAGTATTAGAATTACTTGTAGGAATCAATTGAATTCGTCTGTTAATTTATTTTAATGTAATTTCATGTGTACGTAAATAAATAAATGAATAATTAGAGTGAGCCTATGCCGACCCGAACCGACATAATCTAAGTTTACTCGAGCTGAAATAACTTATCATTTTTCATCTACTTTTGTCGTAAAATAATAATTATACCCTTTTGGTTTTGACAAATCCCTCACGAAATCCCTTGTATGCGATATTGGGCGGAAAGTAGACTTATGCGATATCATCCGATCCAAGTTTTGCACATTCATTCAATATGCTAAAATGCTATTTTTCTTATATCTTTCTATAAATATCGTACAAATTTTCCATATAACGACTTCTTCAAAACAGGTTTATATATGGTATAGAGAGTGGGAGTAAAAATCATCTCATCCAATCCATTTTGAATAGTGTTCAATAGTGTTCATCAAGCTATCTTGAAAATTGCGATCTTTAGGTTATGAATAAACATCCACAAGTTAGACGCAGAGAGACGTGCTTAAGTCGATGAAGAATCAATACCAAAAATTGAATCTATCTTAAGTTGTTTTGCAAGATTTCTTGCATGCGACCGCACAACTTTAATATATCCATGCAACAGGCGATGTGAGGCATAGGTTATAAAAAGCGAAAGCGAGAAATAAAACATGTATGTATGTATGTATATAAGGAAACATGAGTATATTTCGGAAAAGAGTTCCACTAAATTAAATTCAAAACAGATGGTAAGGGAGTATGTACAATTTTTAATTAAAAGGTTGTCTGCCATTACATTCTTTTTTACCATAACGGATGCTAGTTAATGCTACTGACATTGGAGTAAAGGTTTCGTTTAGTCACATTTGCTGTATTTGACAGAATGCCAAATTTCGTGCCATATAATCATAATTGCTAGGCGGTTTATTGAAAAGCATCAATATAAACAAATTATTAGTAACTTTGCGAAATTTCAATTAAAAAACTAATTGAAAATCGGACTTGTCAGTGGAAATTCAATCAACATTTTTAACATTAATTGAACTGGTCATGTTTATCAATTTGCCCGTTGGACATTTGAGAGAAATTTTAAAATTTTAGTAATAACTAAGAAATTTTGTAATATTTTTAATTTATGTTAAAAAAAAAAAAAAAAAAAAAAAAAAAAAAAAAAAAAAAAAAAAAAAAAAAAACATGAGCTTTTTTCTGTTTCATATTCTACACCACTTATGGTACAAGGGTCTATTATGCAACACCCACAACGACTTGAGATAAATCTACCTTTTATTATACCGATCGATTCAAAATTATTTTGAAGCATTATTGATTCATCGCACTCCACCCGCTTATCAATAATTTATGCTAAGTTTACACTTTTACAAATATTGCAAGACTAGCTATAACCTACTAAAGATCAGTTCTACATATTTCCACATAATGCAAGACTGACTATAACCTAGTTAAGGTAACCCAATTTACCCATAACACACATTACATGTCTATTATGCAACACCCAGAACGACTTGAGATAAATCTACCTTTTATTATACCGATCGATTCAGAATTATTTTGAAGCATTATTGATTCATCGCACTCCACCCGCTTATCAATAATTTATGCTAAGTTTACACTTTTACAAATATTGCAAGACTAGCTATAACCTAGTAAAGATCAGTTCTACATATTTCCACATAATGCAAGACTGACTATAACCTAGTTAAGATAACCCAATTTACCCATAACACACATTACAAGTAACTTGAGTAATAGCTTAGTTTAATTTTACTACTTTGCTTAAGTTAGCATAACAATTCATTATATATATTACTGACCACAGTTCAGTTAGGTCAGAAGTAAAGCAAGAACTAAATAGTAAAGCAACCACGAGAGATCGAGAACAGCCCTCCTAATAACGTAACAAATACAACAGAGATGCAAATACCATATAATTAATTAAAACATATTATATATTAATGTAACTATTATTTAAATTATCTTAAAATCTTATCTTATCCTTAAGAATACATTAAACTTAATCTATCATCCGCAAAAGGGCAATAAGTGCTTCAAAAGACAAAGAAATATAAAGGGATCTGATTTAAGGAAAATTTTAAAGCCAGAATAAGATTATATTTTATAAAAACTTACATATAAAAACCTCATTAATATAAATATTACAACATAACAAAAAAAAGAAAAAAAGCATTAAGCAGATTATTTTAAATATGCCCGTGTATTGAGAAAAAGGACGAAAGGAAACTATTCTTTTCTATTTATTTTAAAAATTTTTCATTACTATGGGGGCTAAGCAAGCAAAATTCGACAACCCCAACGCTAACGTTATTAACAATGTAGAGTTAATTGACCACACATCTCAACTGGAATTTATCCAATATTTGATGACCATCTCAACAATCTTAAGCGCAACTCACTTTTTAATGACTCTACACCTGTTACACAAAAAACAGCTAAAAAAGAAATATTCAAAGCAAGCAATTTTTCCAAATAAACGTTCACTAGCCACACCACCCCTCCCCCGCAAGAAACCGATATCCCAGAACCCGGCCACGGGAAATCATCCTTCACACCGATATATTATGAACAAGCCCACCCTCTACCCATAGGGGATGATGTTGACACAGTAGATTTCCAAGAAGAAATTTGAGAAAAAAGGTACAGGCGACAATTTAAGCAGTCACAACATCCGCAGGTCATTACTATGCATGGACTGGCCGATTATAATACAGCAAAGCAAAGGCATTAAGGAACGCTTCGACAAATCGTACAAATGTCTTAATATCGATAGGCCCACAAGCGCGGACACAATAACAAGAAATGTACAAACCCTTGTAGAATGTCTTGACAGAAATACGAAGAATATTGAATGTAAACTACGAGCGACTCACGTCAACGCACAAAAGCACAGCGGACAAATACTTCCAGGAACTACGAGGACGGATATTAACCGTCACTAAGCAAAATGGTGTATGGTATTTAATGACGGGCCTTGTTTCACTACAGCTTTTTTAGTTGTTTATTACTTACGTTAGATAAGCAAAAAATTTTTTGTACCGTTATGATAACCTACAGAATGAGTTTGACTCATTACAGTTCTCACTGTCTGGGCCTTAATCAGATTTGGACGTATTAACGTTTTTAGTACAGATAGTGCAATTCCGTGTGGTTTGCTATATATAAAAACATATCTAATAAGGTTTATTTATTATATATCTTTAATTAGTTCTGCTTACTCAATGTGGTTACCATTAAGCAATTACTTGAGTATGAATTTATTTATGTTGGCAGCATCTTACCTGATATCTTTATCAAATCGGCTTTATCTTTTCAGTCGAATCAGACGATCCTTTATCGGGTGAATAAGGTGGTTGCGGAACCACCTGAGCTAACTCTCGAGCACAAAGGTGTCAAAGAATCATCGCAACGCAAGAAGATGTTCATCCCGATCAAACGAATTCATAATACCACGTTAAGCATGTAAACAAGATAAATAGCCAAACGAACTGGCATTAGGAACTTTTTAATTATCACCGCGCCAGAAAGTTGATTGACTTCAATTTTACTTTGCGCTCTTAAACGATTTTGGTAATCAATCATGCAAGATCTTATTGGTCAAAGAAATCGGAAAGAAAGCAGAAGCTGCCTCTCTGAAAAACATAAAGTATATCCTTAAGGTTGGCCTACATATCTACTAAGTATCTGCATAGGAAACCAGGACATTTGTGTAGAAAACACACATTTATTATATAAAAATGATAAAAAATATTTTATACAGAGTATTGCCCGTCGCTAGCTACACACATTTCTCACCTGTCTGACAATTTACGTATACTATGCCAAAAGGTTATTGTTCTTTTGAAGCAAACCAGCCATCGAGCTATTTTCGCACATTTTCGCAAGGAGTAAAACACTGCTAAGCAAATGCATGTCCCATCGATGCAAAGAAGTGATAATCGGAAGGACTGGTTTTGTGTATGAATGGATGGATGGATGGATGTATGTCGGGGTGGGAGTCACGTCTGCAACCACCCAAAAAAAAAAAAATTTCTTTTACGACTGTGATTCTCAAAATAGACTTACTCCTCATCGATTGTTAGGATACGATGAAAAAACCACTTACCTTTTCTTCTACTTGCGTGGGCTCAAACATCTTAGGACAATTAGCTATGGCAAGGCTAAGCTCCTTTTTGACAATGTTCAGAATGCCAATAAATTTTTAAAGAATAATGACTTCTCCTACAAACGGGCAAAGGAATGTATTCCGAGGAGTTTCACCGTGAGATTTGGTAATGTTGGGAATATTCCAATATCCATGAAAGAAAACCACATCATGAGAAACGTAGAGTCCGAAAATTGAAATTAAATCAGGTACCAAACTGTTTCACCGAGACCGCTCCGATAACAAGAAATCCCAAAAACCATTAAATTCAACTTCTGTAGACTCCCAGTGGATTCCTACATACCATCTCGTCAGCTACGTTTCAAATGTGGCAGATTTGGTTGCATCGCTAAATTCTGCAGTAGAAGAATTGTAATAATCTAGCCGAAGACAAGTTGGTGAATGCGAGTAAGTGTCATTACGGCGCGCTGGTAGCATGCAAGAATGCACTTACTACCGACTTTCAGTAGCGTAGAGAGCCGATTCACTTAAACGTTTTGCGGCAACAAGTTGCCATAACTTTCTGGCAGCACCTTTTCTGGATGGCTTGCAAAACCTTACCGCCACATTAAAATCCCAAACAAAGGCACATTTGATAAAGGGTCGCATACGTCTCTAAAATAAGTTCTCTAAGATATTTTCCTGAAAATATTATCCATTGTCATAAGATTTTCTTGTCTGTCTGGCGGCTAATGAATTCGGTCGAAAGATTTCTAATTTAAGAATTTCTACAAAACGTCTAATGTCTTGGCATCGTCATTAGGATGCACGCCTTGCTCGAATGTACTACGTGGCATTTGTCGAAAGAAGTGGTAATTAGAAGACGCAATAGCCAATAAATTACATGTCATTCACAGAAATGAAGAGCGTATTTGAATATGAACAGAGTCGTTTTACAACCATAATTATGAGCGCAGCAGAAGCAGAAGCAGAAACAGGTGCAACTGCGATTTAAAAACTATACCATATCATGAAAAAGGCATAGACCAAGGTCTTAGACATCTTTTAGACGCAAAAATTATTCAGGATTATAATAGCAATTATAGCACACAAACGTATTATCACATTTATATGAATTTTATTTTTTATTATAAATTTTTTATCTTTTATTATAAATCAGAAAATGTACTTATGTAATATATTATGATTACTACTATGCTATAGATAAATAAATAGTAAGGCGCATAGTTTCATTTATAGTTCACAGTTATTGTATTAATTAATTAGTAACCCGAGCATCTTCACATTGATGTTTGGCAAAATCAAGGAAAATTTGTTCCAGAGTCGTTTGGCTAATCGAATAATCCTCAATACTAAGCCGATCTCGGTTACGTTCCATTAGGCCGAATATCTGCGACCATTTAATGCTCGATAAGGGAATGTAGAATGTAAGAATACCCTGATATTCCTCTCTACATTAAAAAAAGATAATCAATCGATTATTTTTATTATTGTTTATATACATTGTTACCGGTAATAATAAAGAGTATAACAAGTCTTCGTTATAAGTTATCATACACTAGGTTAACCCATGCAACAGACTGAAGTTTCATGGTTTTCAATTATATTAACTTAAAAAAAGAAAAGTGAAAGCATTGTAGTGGGGCTAGGTCATAAGAACCGTTGTGCCCAAGAGGTTCAATAATTGCGGTACGTACTCAAAATTCAGCGAAGATAATTTTTGTATCAAACTACTATTATGGTTGAATTTTCATTATAAAATATTGAAGCTTAGACTTTTCTGCCCTAAAGCCAAAAATTTTCGTGCCAAACCTTAGGTAGGGAAGAATCCAAAAATAGGCGTATTCCTATTATAGGTCAACTTTCATCAGAACATATTAAAATTTAGACTTTTGTGCCCCATAAAGGATCAACTTTCGTGAAAATCCTTATATAGGACAAGATACAAAAATAGGCGTACGTGGTCTAAATTTTGTAGAGTTAATTTTTATATTAAATTGCTTTTATGAGTTAATTTTCCTCACAAAATTTCCCTATAAAACCTTATAAAGGGTCAACTCTCGTGAAAAGGCTGATATATAGTGATATGATCCAAAAAAAAGGTTGAGATGGTCCAAATTTGATCTTAAATTATTATTATGGCCTTTTTTTCACCACGAAGCATTGAAAATTAAAGCTTTTGGTCATATGAACTCCACTTTTCGCTATATGAGAGGAGGTTTTCCCAAGTCGGTCCAAAGTTTTCATACCAATTTAAAAAGCCGTAAAACTATTACTTAGTTACTTTTGTCGAGAAATTTTGAGAATTGTGATTTTTGCCATATAACGTTATATGGGGAGTAAGCAAAAAAGTGGACCGATCCAAACCACTTTCAATAGTGTTGTTCGTTGGGTCAAAACACGTCAATGTGCCAAATTTCATCCAAATATCTGAAAAGTTTTCACCTGGAATCTAAAGACCAATTTACTTGAACAAACACCAGATGGACAGATGGACAATTATCAGACGGACAGATGGAGAGACAAATTAACATCGATTCAGAAATTGATTCTGATATAATAACAGGTGGGTCTATCTTAAGCTTTTCTGCCTGTTACATGTCGCCACACAAACAAGTATACCCTGCATCATAAATGGTATAAGGTATAAAAAGTAGAAGAACATTTGTACTGTACTATAAAGTAAGAGATAAATAGATGGATTTCGAAAAAGGCTGAAAATTTATAATTCCGCTGATGAACAGTACGGATGCATTTTTATACCGCGCTTTCAAATGTTTCTTGAATACCTTCAAATTCCATATCCAATTGATAACTTATAACTTTTCAGATCAATGTGATTACTTCCGAAGATATTTCGAAGACTTCAACCAGGAGAACAACACAAATGACAAAACTTTTGTTAACTCAGAATCTTATACTTTTATATACTTACTGTAGTACACCTTCAGGAAAGTTCACTTGTACAAATTGTTTCACATTTGCTACGTCTTTTTCAGGTACAGAAAGAGATCCTGACGTACTTCTTAGCAAAGACGTCCTGCTGCTAGAAAATAAATTTATAATCAATGAAAGAGAACGTTCAGATTTCAATTTATTTAGATTTTAAAATATATTGAAAAGAAACAGTTGAGAAAATTAGATTCATTCTATTTTTGGGTCGAAATTCTTTATAACCATCACATGTCAATTAAGGGAAAGATTTAAGACATTAAAAAAATATATATATAAAATTTCGTTGCTCGATAATATTGATTGAGCGTAACCGACTTTTTGCATTTCTTTACTTCTACTGGAGAACATACATGAAAGCTTTTATGGCTAATAACTCGCGTACTTTGTAAATAATGTACGACATTTATTTTTTTTGCTTTCGAAAGCCGAAGTGCACTTAATGTATGTTGCATTTGATCGATTCGATCGATTTTGAATAGCAACGTTCGTGCAAGAGCTTTTAATGTTTACGCCAAATTTGAAACCAATCAGGAGAATATTTAACCAGACGGAATGATGAAGAGTGGGGCAGACCGAAAGACAAATGTGCTTATACCGACTGACAATTTGATACTAATCAAGAATACTTATGTATAGTACTTTATAGCATGTCTGAAATTTCCTTCTGGGTATTGACACACGAATATACATCCTATGCTATTTATAATTTCTTACCTAGCGGATCTTGCAACTACACTGCTTTTGACTTTTATTTTTAGTATTAGACCTTTGGAGAATTTGTTTTTCAAATATTGCGTAGATCCAATGCATTTTAGTTCACCATTTACCATAATCGCCAATCGAGTGCAAAGGGCTTCACATTCTTCCATATTATGCGAAGTTAAAACAATTGATTTGCCCGAATCCCGTATCCGGCATACCATATTCCATAATTGTCTACGAGCAGCGGGATCCATTCCACTTGTTGGTTCATCTAAGTAGATGACCGATGGACTACCAATTACAGCGATGGCTGCACTCAGTTTACGTTTATTACCACCGCTATAAGCTCTAGTCTGTTTATCCATATGTTTCACAAAACCAAACGATTTAGCCAAATCTTCCGATAATTGATCAATGCTTTCCTTTCTTATGCCTCTAATTAAGCAAAATATCTTCAAAGTTTCACGACCAGTTAAATCGTCCAACAAAGCATCGAATTGTGGGCAATACCCAATTTCCTTGTAAATTTTATTCATTTCGGTAGCGAAATTCATACCACGCACATAAGCTGTACCAGAAGTGATGCGTTCGTCACCTGTTAACATTTTAAAGGTGGTGGTTTTACCGGCACCATTTATACCTAACAAACCAAAGCATTCCGCACTGTAATAGAATGTAACAAATTACAATGGAAATGATCAAATATCTTATTCCAATGACGATGAACACCTACGGTTTCACGCACAACGACAGTTGATTAACAGCCAAAAATTTTTTGTAATATTTGGTAACTCTATCCAAAACTAGATTTTGAATTCTCAATTCGTCTAACGACATTTCCTCAATGTATTTTTTCTCGCGTTTGACATCATCGTCACCAGTATGGCCATCATCTTCGGGCGTCGGAGGCTCTCTAAATGAATTAAATCAATTTTATGCAAAGTCATACAGTTCCATATAGTAATGATATACTCACGAGTTTCTCAATTTTATTTTATAATACAATTCATTAATCATCAAATTATCTAGGAAGCCACAGTCAATGGCAACCACAATTAAAAGGAATACGACTCCAGTTATTAACAGATAAACAACTTCCGGCAAAATACCAGGTTCGTTCCAATCATAGTATGGTACGCTTTCTAATCGTTAAAATTGAAATTTAATTTAAAGTTCGATATTCGGTGTATCGGCTTCTCACCACAACATCTCGGTACAAATTGACATCTTAAGGCATCTGGCAACTTATCAATTACACGATTACTGCACGTATCCCTTGTGGCTCCATTCATATACAACTTATTTAGACCCATCGCTAAGCAGAAATGTGGGAAAATACGGAACAGCCAGGCCAACAATTCGGCGATGTCTTTCTTATCGAAAACGTCAAAAGACATCACTAGCACTACGAGGAATAAAGCCAATCCTGGAATAACAAAAATATATTACAATTGGAAAATGGAACTTTGTAATTATGATCGCATTTATTTTCATATGATTAATAGCCTGATCATTTTATTAATACATTTGCCAACTAAAAATGTCGCGATCAATTAGAGTGCACTCACAATGAAAGCAAGTAAAAGCTGGAAACTAGATTTGGAGGCGGCCAACAAAATACCCCGCGTTACATCGCTCTAGTACGATACCTTATTTATTATACCCTACACTGCTTGTGATGCAGGATATGTTAGGTTTGTGTGGATATAGGCAACACCCAGAAGGGTATAAAATAGACCGGTGGGGTCTACCCTTCTTTTATTTCAGAATCATTTTCTGAATGGGTATGAGCTTGTCTGTCCGTCTGATGTCTGTCCATGTATTTTTGTGTTCACCATACAGAACGCAATTTTTGAGATATTTCGGTGGCATTTGGTACACTAACTTTCTTTGACTCAAGGATGAACGCTATTGGAAATGTTTCTAATCGATCGACTTGCCCGACCGCTGCTCAGGTGACGCCTTATTTTGAAAAGTCGTTATATGAAAAAACTACAATTTTCAACTCGCTGGTTAATAGCACCTCGACATTAAATTAGTGTGATTGCAATGATTTTTTGAATCCCCTCCCATATAACTGAACCTATACAATCTTTATATGATAAAAGTAAATAATTTGCAACATTTCATGCCGAAATTTGTTTCATAATAGTAAATTGACAAAGAAATCGAAATCGAAGTTGAATCATGTAGGTCGATTTTTTGGATACCAACGCCTATAACGACTCTCAGGAAATGTAAGCCCTTATATGCTGAGAAGAAGTAATTGTTATTGTTTTATAAGGAAAATTTGTTCAAGTGGATCAAATTGAATCCACATTTGTCTATTTGTTGGACCTCATTCCATATAAAGTTCGTCATGAATAGTGGGCCCTTCAGAAAAAGGCTTCATTTTTACTAGTTTGTGAGGAAAACTAGTAAATAGTAGCGGACCAACAATCTTGAATCGATTTAAAGAATCCTTCTGAATACATAACTACACAGAATAAAAAAAACTAACTAACACAGTGAAATCTTAACAAAAATTGAATTTGATTTTTTTATACCCTGATAACCAAAGCATACATGCAGTGTAACAAATCGATATGTATTCGTATATCCGATGTGGGTTGATTAAGAAAACTTACCAGCGAAAAAATTAATGGTGGAAACATGTGCAAAACCATTGGCCGGCTCCTTAAACAAGAATGAGGCTAAGTAAGTGAATGGAAGCACGGAAAAGCCAAACATTATAAAGACGGAGAAGTAACGCACTGCGAAAAGAAAAGATAAACAATTCATTAAAAGTTGAAATTACATTAAAGTCATACAAAAAATTTACTTAATTCACTAAACGTTGAATAGCCATCTTCCTGGAAGATGGAAATTACGATAATTACAATAAGAGCAGTGATAGTGAAAGTGAGTAAATCCCATAACATTTGCGATAACCAAAATGTCCACACGTTAACACCGCCTACAAGTTGCAATAATTTCGAACGTGTTTGGCGTTCTTTAATCAGGAACAAAATGTATAAGGCACTTATGAAGCAAAAAGCGAAACACAAATTAGTTGACAGCTGAGTTCCTAAATTGTTTCCCGTATTAAGTTGAGATAAAATAGTTTGTGTGGAATACGGCAATGGAGCATTTGTAACTTCTATCTCGTAGGCTTCACCTTTTAGAGCTCTTCGAGAGTATATTTGAAAACACAAAGCAAAATATATTATTTATCGCTACGCATACTCGTATAGAAGTTATTTACTTAACCATCGCATTGTGTACTAAATTGACTGTCAGAGGCGCCGTATGTAAAGGCTGATTATTCAACCAAGCCGTTATATTGTTGGAGCTCACCGAAGCTGCAGCCAAGTAACGAACATTAATACGCACTTGAGCTATACTCCCCAATTGTAGTATATAATCTCGGAAGCTTTTCTCGCCTGTAGATTCGAAAGTGTAATCTTCCCCGTATGATGTAGCAATTTCCTTATAATGATCTGCTATTTTGGCATTCAATGAATTAGAAATTATATCTGATGAACGCTCTAGGACTGTTACTGCTGTTGGATATTGGGTTAAAGAAAACATCATTGGTTCCAATTGTCGAAAGGTGCCTTGGGTGCGAGTTATTAATATCGTAGCTACCACGAAAAAAATTGCCATTGCATTCTGCATGAAAAATATTAATTTATTGCGATAAGTATATAAGAATTTCTTCAAAAGCATTGCGTGCCATTGATTTTCCCACAACTTCAAGCCACCAAGTAGACGTGTTGTTTTTGTAGTAAAATTATTACCTAAAAGAAATATGAGGAGATATATTTAAGAATAGAGCTCTCTTTGCCATACTTACTTTTTGCCAATTCTTTATCGTCGTCGTCATGATCTACCGGTTTATGATCTGACGCATTTTCAGCGCCCACTTTCATGAAAACTTCCTCCAAAGATGTTATACCAATGCCATAACCACTTAATTGTAATCTTTCAGAGTTCTCTTCCAAATCCCTGAACATTTCCTCGAATAAATTTGAATATCCATCGGGTAATTGATAGGTCAACTCAGCGCCCACGGCAGTCTCTATCTCCAAATTGGGAACATATTTACGTAACAAAGCAGTAACCCGGTTTACATTACAATCATCTCGCTTAACACATATCTAAAACCCAAAAAAAAAAAAAAAAGAAAAAGGAGAATATAAAACTACATTAGGCCTTCACTCCTTTGAGAGTGCAATTGTAATTTTTTGCGCTCACCAATCTATAACCGGAACCAAATTTTTTCTTCAGGAAGAACGATGTTCCGCAACATTTAAGTTCACCGTCACACATGATAGCAATACGATCTCCTAAAACGTCAGCCTCATCCATGAAATGTGTTGTTAGAAGGATGGTCCGTCCAGCCTTCTCAGCCTGCATTAAATTCCATAGCTGTCGGCGGGCGCCTGGATCCATGCCCGAGCTAGGCTCGTCAAATAAAACGATTTTAGTATCACCGCAAAGCGCACAACATACTGACAGTTTACGTTTCATACCACCTGATAACTTTTTCGATGCTACATTTCTCTTATCCTCTAATTCAATCATTTTAAGATATTTGTTCACTTCCTTTTCGATGGCATCGCCCTTTAAGCCTTTGAGACGACTGAAAAACTTTAAATGGTCGGCAACTGTTAAATCATCAAACAGTACGTTGTGCTGAGGGCACACACCCATAGACATACGGGCACCATCAAGATTCGTTCTAATATCACTGCCGTTAATAATAGCCGTACCCGAAGATGGTGGAAACATACCAGTCAACATCGAAATGGTAGTGGTTTTCCCAGCCCCATTATGTCCAAGAAGTACGGTAATATCATCTTCAAACATATTCACCGACAATCCATTCACAGCCAACTTCGGGCCAAATGTCTTTTTAAGGTTCTTCACTTGTATACCCACATGTTTACCCGATGGCTCCAATTCAAAGGCTTCTGAATTCTTGCGTGTAATATGAACACCATTTGGCATATCTTCAATACCGGCATAATCCTTTTCGCCACACCAAAATTGTGCAGTGAAAGGAAAATTCCATTTTCTTGGTACCCCAAAATGACCAGGAAAAATCTGTTCCACATACAGACATATCAGCATATAAATGACAGCAGAAGTCAACATCATTAACATAATATAACCAACAGTGAAATCATCATCGACATTGATAGGTTCAAAAAGATTACTCCATTGCAGGCCTTCGCCGTTGCCTTCGTGACCCATTATTAATTGAAAGCCGAAACCCATAGCCGTATTAGAAATTAAAGACAAAACTAGTTTACTACCCAAGCTTAGGTCGCTATAACTCTTCTCCGTACCAAAAAACGGCAGATAGGTAATAAAGCAGATCACGCCGACTACAGCAGACGCTGTACTGGCACGCGAGAACATGGTAGCTAACATGAAGCAGAAACATATAGTGGTTATAACATATGTCCACATAAAAATCAATAAAACGGACCAATCCGTATAAGTTAATACTGCGACGTCATCACTCAATTCAACCTGTAATTAATATGCGTTAGTAAGAGGCGCGTAAATATAAATCTCATAATAAAAGATCGTGCAAACCTTCATTAATATAACTATGGAAGTCGCTGATATGCCCAATGTTATAAAACATTTTACAAACCATGCTGTCCAATGTATCCAACTATCCAAACCCATTATTTTCATAACTTCTTTCAATTGTTTCTCCTTTTCCGCGGTTATGGACTACGAACAGTAACCAAAATTACTTTAGGAAATCATTTCCATTTCATGTTCTTACCTTTACTATACATGTGCATGGATAGATAAAGCTCATCAATATAATAAACGGCATCATCGCAGCTAAACCTTGCAATAGTGGATCAAATATATGTTCAGGATACGGATAGCGTTGCATATAAACATTGGGTATATCGTTCTGATCAGTCAACAATTTCATATAAGCCATAGAGACGGCATGCTGTACAGGCAGAAAACCTTCTCGTAGATAACCCACTGGCAAGCCACCGTCGGTTGAGTTAATATTTCTTGGCCCAGATATATCAAAGGGTAAAAATAATTTCGTTGTTAGCCAAGTTTGCTGTCTATCACTGACCGAAGTCCTTAATTCACTCGGGAATCTTATCGAATAAGAAAATTTTTCCGGATACGTTTTTATATCTGACCATGATTCGTTAAATTGTATTCCAGCTAATATGTTATTATCAATTAACGCCTCTTCCATGGCTGTGCTATCCGGGAAACCTTCAAAGCCATCTAAATCTAATGAATTAGCAGCTTCTTGAATAATATTATTTAAGATTGGATTTATAGGTGAATACAAGAGTTTCATTTGCACTGGGGCCAAATGTAGCAATTCCAAATTATTACTAAATTACGTAACAGAAAAAAAAAAATAAATAAATAAATAAATAAATAAAAAAAGTAAAATTACTTTTCGAAAAAGTGAAGAAAAATCAGTTCAAAAAAGCAATTGCTCTCACCACTGCAGGAAAAGTTATTTATTCCTTGGAAACATTGAAAACCCCCGTATTGTATCTGTCAAAAAGTACATTTCCTCGGTCCGAAAATATGGTTTACATATTATGAAAATCTAAGATTAACAGAAATGTCGTTATCTTCAATTCTTTATGTTTTTTGCTTTTGCTATTGCAATAATTGTTAAAAAATATCACAAATATTAAAAGTATGTTAAGCTAAATATGAAAGTGTGTCGTACTGTATTATAGATAACTTGAAGCAAATTCAATTTAAAACAAATGACAGCTAAATCAAAAATAATTGAGGTGCGAAAAAGGTGCAAAATGCCGATTTGCAGTCAATTTTGAGGCCCCCCTGTGTAATTACATTACAGTGAACAGCACATATGCGCTTGTGCTCCTCGGAAATTGAAAAAAAGTTGTAAATGTACTTCATAGTTTTAAAGAAAAAAAAAACCAATATGTAAACCATAATATCGGACATAGAAAAATTATTGTTTTCTTTTACCACACGTGACTAATCATATCGCCCCTATATATCCCCTTACACATATACCGAAGCAATACTGATACCAGTAATAGTACAAAACCTACCTGGGTAAGACATTTATAAGTTGCCATATGCATCTTGAAGGACAAGTACGTATGCAGCGCTTTCAATGGCGGAAATTTGTACTAAATAATGGTTACTCCGGACGGTTGTCTTTTTCAACAGCAATTTACAAATAAACGCCGGCATCAAACTAAAAGGTAGCAAAGTATCTTCACAAGTTGTTCTCTAATGAGCACAACAAGAAAAAAACTGATAATCGTTAAATGACTTTGAGCGAATATAGCGCTAAATGGAATGATTTATTTCACAATCTGCCAACTGTTCACTACGAACCAAAACAGGTCAGATATCCAGCTTTAGAAACGCGACTTAATGGTCAACGGCTACGGGTAACCAAGCGCAATAAAAGAACATTGGAAAGGCATTATGGCTGCTGTGTTTTGAAATAAATAAGGAATCGGACATAAGCACCTATTGACGACACAGTTGATCAACGCAGTTTTAAACAAAAAAAGCGCACTTGCCATTTAACCGATACTCGAAATTGATATCTAAAGACAGTTTTTTTTGCTTTCATATTTCATTTTTTTTTTCTTTTTCGGTTTGTTTAGATTAGAGCTGGACTCAGAATGCAGAATTGTTGGATTTAAAAAAATATACTTTTATGCATTATTTAATTAAAAAAAAAAAAAGCTTTGGT
>CCAG010000648.1:0-16722 GCA_001077435.1 Glossina morsitans morsitans | reverse complement strand
TGGTACACATTGTCTCGCTCGCAAATAAGGAGATATCGCCTAAAAATGCAAAAGAGTTTGAAAACGGTCTAAGCAGATTAAAGAGCGCGCCTGCAACACCCACCCGTCCATACAACCAAACATTGCTTTCCGTGTCTTTTGCTCGTTGCTCATAAACTATAACAGAGAGACGATAAAAATTTCCAATAGATTTTTGTAAGCGAATATCAAAAATTAGCCACACCCACCCAATATTGTTGAATATGCAAATTAAGTTTTTCTTTTTCTTCAATTTTGCATAGGATGGAACGGTGAAGAGAATAAAAGATTCGTTCGCAACCGAATATAATATTCCTACCTGTTTTTATTCAACTCCTTTTGAGATTAAATTCATTCCACTAAATTGGGATTTTGTAGGTTAACGCAGTTTTTATTTACTCTTCTTAAGAGATGTGTTCACAGATTATTCACAGGAACAATGTTTTATTGCTCCTGCTGCCTTTGTTCGTTGGAATAGTACATCAATAATATTCAACGCTCTTGACTCCATGATTTTGCTTTCCGCAACTATTCTGCTTATAGATCCTTTTACAAGCAAGTTACCAATTCCCGTCCTTCTTGTGATATTTTTGTCTTAAGCTCTTTTTCGGCGAAATGTTTTCCAACTTGTTTTTCATCATTTCAAAAATTGTCAGTTCTATGGTTCTGCCATTTTTACCATGTGATGGTTTCTTAGAAAATCGTCTAGTTTTTGTCATGCAAGCTCAAATTTTCGTAACAATATATTTGATAAAGATCATAAGATCATAAGATGGGAAAAATAATAGAGATTATTACGCCCCAATAGGAATATTATAATAATACGGATGCGATGCTTTAAGTAAATATAAATAAACTATGAAACTTAGAAACAAAGGACGAGAAGAAGAAGATCAAGGTTCACAAGAAGAAGAAGAAAGTATTTGATGGTTTTTCAATCTTCTTATCTCACTGGATTTACCTAAAAGAGATATTGCGAAAGGGTTTATGTGATTACTCAGGCTGACGAGATATTTTGAAAAAAGACATTAAATTAGTTTTTAAACAAAGTCCCAAGTCATCATGAATACTCTTCTTGCGAACGGTAAGGCATTATCAATAGCACGAAATATTTTAGATTAATATTTGTGAGGTGTTTTAACATCAGATATACTGGATGTTCCTGTTCCTCACAATTGTATGCTGTGTGTAAAAAGTGCATTTATATTTTAAAAAGAACGACTCGTGGATATTGCTCATATGTTTATATCTGTTCCCGAATGGGAAGTAATCTTCGGAAATATATTCTTTCAAATATTTCAGCAAATCTTAGAAGTGAAACTAATTGGTCTTTACGGGCTTACAACATTTATTTGACTGAGCTACAATAACTACTTCTACGCACTTCCATTGAGTTAAAAAGAAAAAGTGCTTCGGTATTAGCATATTTTTTAAAATTAATGTTAAGAAAAAAATGTTAAACCTAACGTGTTGGTAACGATTTAACAGCCACTCGAACTGCTTCAGGGTTTTTTTTCTTGTTTGCCATGTCCCCTATTCGTTGAACATAGTATCAGAAAGCAACGTAGAAAAAGAAATATAGGGAAGCCCTCGCGGTCTAGCGGGCATCACAAAAAACGTATTAGACTGAAAGGTTGCTTCTAGAGGAAGAGTAAAATTTTCAGCTTTCTGCGTGCCATTTCTCCATCAATTTCCGACCTTATTTATAGCGGGTTGTTTAAGATTACTCTCCATAAGCACTGTCTACGTTGATGTTGATTGTGAAATTGTTCTTATGACGAAGAAAAGTTCGGAGAAAGAAATTGTCAGTTAATTAATAACAGGAAGCGTTTTGACGATTTGATAAATGTGTTAGCCTTGGATGTTTGTTTTATTTATGCAAAATCCTGGTATTTTTTTGACACAATGCTTTATATTTTACTCCTCCGCAACAAACAGAATACTTTTGATAAATATCGACATTTTGCTTTTATCTCAGCCAACGAAAACTGAAACTAGCAGCTATTCCAACTAATCTAACATTGCAAAGGAAACAAAAGAATGATAAACTGTCGAAATTGCAAACATTGTCGTTCTGTGATGCCAATTAAATTTTAAAGGCTTCGGATGAAAAGAAGGATACTAAAAAGAAAGAAGAGAGAGAAGTGTTAAATGGAAGAAACTTGAACGTAGAATTAATGTTAGCCAGTAGGCTTGGCAATGAGCTAACAATGCATTAAATCAGTTGGAAAATCTGCTGCTTTGCTCATAGAAAGTTAATCAAACGTATTATGTGTATTTACTCAGTTGGCAATGCAATAAATTTGATTAGCTACATGTGTTACGGTAAATCATTTTACCACTGATCCTGAATCGAAAATAAATGTTTGAATAAAATTTGAAAAAAGATTGAAATGCGAATAGAAATTTATTATGCGGTTTGGATTCTTCTACGAAATGCCTACGATTGCAGCGGCCGGCATCTTATTTTCCTGTCACACCATCCATCTAAACGGTATAAGAGCTTTCTTGCCATTTTCCGGATTGCTTGATTTGGAGGAAAATTAGATAAAAAACTAATTCTCGATTTTCACCAAAGATCTGCACGCAGCCATTGTTTACCTTGTTCTTGAGTAGTCAGTCTTCGTCTGATTCAAAATTATAATTGTTATCGTAATGTAAAGTAATTGGTATAGTAAATGATTGTGGCAGTACAGCGTAAGTTTTTATTCTTTGCCTTCCTCGACTTATGGTGATGCCTTCTCTCGTCCTCGCCACCATATCAACACAAACTACTCAACTTATTGCTTTGAATTGCTAAGGGAAGGACCGAGCCTTGTGTAAAACCTTTTAAGAAAAGTTCTGCCCTTTTTTCGCCATTGTGGGGCCTCAAGGTACTTTTAACGTATACTCAATTGCCAGATTTATCTATCGCTGGCCATGTTGATAGCCTGTTTGTGCGGCTGTTGCTTCAGGCTGTCGACTATTCATTCCTAAGTATTTTCCGTACATGCAAACGCAAATAACTTTTAATTTATATTTATAGGTGTATTTATGTACTTTATATGTTGTTATAAAATCTTAAGTTATTACGTTATAAGTTTTGTGTAATACATTTTACTTAACCTTAAGCTATGGCTCTTTGTTGTTGCGCTCTACTCCTTTTTTGTTCTAATGTTAGTGCTGCTGATGCTGATTTATTTCTTTCTCTAATGCCTTTGTTAGGTTAACTTAAATTAGTCTATAATTCTTTTTGTAGTCGAACTTGTTTTCAAAATGAATAAAACGTTAGCTTATCATATAAGTAGACATGCAAGTTAATTTAAGTTATTTGAGTTAATGAAAAAAATACTCCATTCTATGTTACATCAATAAATTTATATCCTACGGGCAGATTCCAAATTAAAATAAATAGCAGTAAAGAACAACAGCCCGGATCTTTTATACCCGTCGTTGTTGTCTTAAAAAAAGGCATAAAAAAAAGGAAAATTAACTTTGTACACACTATTATATTGGACGGATATCTGTGGGTCTTTTCAAGCTGGCGTCTGCGCGTGTTTTAAAGGTCTTGACAAAGGAATGAAATCTTGATGTTCTACAATATTATGTAGATGTGAGCAATTTTTCCCATTTTTGTACACGTATTACAGCATCACCCATAAAATATACGATCAATTTTTGTAGATATATCTGTCTGTTTATCTGTACTTGCAATGTTTCTGCCAAATTGGAACTCAATGTCTAACTTTTTACGGCCAAAAGAATGTTTGCGACAGATGTTATAGACGCGGACAGATGGACATGCTTCAATCGACGCAGAATATATATATCTTCTGATATATTTGAAGCTGATCAAGAATATATATATATATATCGTGATGTATTTAAAGCTTCCTTCTGTGCGTTCGGAGCAAACGTTTCAGCAAAATGAATGTACTCCTCATCCGTGTCGAAATCTTCTACACATAAAAAAAGCGGAAAAAATGTTCAGTCTTCCACAATATTTGATAAAAATTCACGCACTTTTACTATATTTAGAGAAATAAATTTTTTTTGTTACATTTCTCCCACCGTGACCAAAAAATAAAGGAAATTTTTTTGTTTATAAAGTGACAAACCTTTATCCTTGCGAATCAAGTTCATCGCCTTCAAAATACTCCCCGTCCGTCATAATTCCCTTATACCAACTTTTCTCAAACCTCGAAACGACCAAAGAAGTTCTTTTCCGAGAATCCCTTAAATATTTTCTTCTATTCAGCTGTTGGCTCTTTAAGCGAGTCGAAGCAACACCCTCGGAACGGTTTGAAGTTTGTTGTGCAACTAGAAGCCACACGGTGTTAAACCATATGAATACATTGGTTTTGGAAACAGATAAGCCAAGTATTTAACCAAGTGCTTTTGAATCAATTCTGATACACTTATATCAACAATTCCAAGTTCTATCTTCCTCTGTAATGAAGATGCCTTGGTAGTCAGAAATAATTGTCGCAGATGTCAGTGCGGTACTTCTTTTTGGAGCTAATTGAGATTTCGACGCATTCTTTTATTCAAACGAAACGCGCCCAGCATCAGCAAGGTCTTTAACTAGCACTGGATGATTTTCGAGCACAAAATCTTTGCCCTGCTGGATGTGGCTTTTCTCGGTGGATGTTGTGTCTCGTCAGCGATGTTGTTCATCTTGAAATCGTTCTAGGCGTTCTTTGAAGTCTTTATACCACTTGTAAATATTACTTCGATATTTCTCCTCATCAACAAAGGCCTTCGAAAACATTCTATACTCTTGCGTGCAGAATGTTTATCCGCAAGCAAAATTTAACACAAATGCTTTGCGTGACAAAATCGAATCATTTTTGTAAGTTTTTTTTCTCTTTTGAAGATGCTCTCGATTTGCATTGTGTATTGTGGATGTGCTTTTTAGCCGATCCATTTCACTACCAACCTGGGTCTACGAACTCCCGATATATCTTTCACAGATATTACCCAAAGGGACAGATAGACAGATTAGCACGTTCGTCTCAATGCTGAAAATATGTTAACAAATAGAACATGCCTTCGTAAATAAAGCTTACGCAAATCTACGCAAATATGAACGTTAAGTGAACTCCGGAAAATGAAATGTAATGTTCAAACTCTCACATCTCGTTGTGAAATCATTCAGTCACCAATAATTTCAAGATCGAGTAAACTGAATCTTTGAATAGAATTTTTTTTCGGTTCTTTTAGTGCTAGAATGTAAAACATGGGATTACGTAAACATGCTATTTGGCATTGCCCATACAGTCCACATGTGTAATGCAGAATGTACATGCAGTGTGTGTGCATTCCCACATCGTTTGGAAAAATCATTGATATTTTTGTACAGTGCGGTGTATTACACTCGCATTGCATATCTCCTTTCTCTTACAAACCCATTTCTTTTACCTCCAGGCAGTTCAGCCTCATCGGCCGCTAATTAAAAGAGCAAGGAGAATATTTGCTTGAGGGAATTGGAAGCCTCTTAAAAAAGTTATTCTAACCGCCATTGTCCTCAACTCGACTTTAGTTTTTTTTTGCAAAACATATGTACATATATATCTATATACATTATGTGATCAATTGGTTGCACATATTGTTTATGCAAATGCATTCGCAGGACATATTGTCTGCCGGCGTTCAATTTCGTCCAACATAAAACAAACCTATAGAAAGCAAAAAAGTAAAAATTGCATTGAAGCAGTTTAGGTTCTATAAAGAGCAACGCAAAGACAACTCCCTTTTGTATGTGAAAACGATGCAAACTAGAACGCATAGCATTTTATTATTTTGGAAGATGCATGGTGGGTGTGTTGGCCTCTTTAGGATGATTGCGGACTGCAAGAACTTCTTTTGTTATACGAGTTGGTACGTTGACATGCCTTCCGACGTATATTACAAATTCCTGTTCAGGGGGATGATTAAGTTAAGTCAAACTTTAGCGGATTTCTCGGTCTTTGCAAAAAATACTTAAAATGTAGCCGACCTTTACACTAACACACGTAGACAAAATTTTAGAGCAAGCTATAAATGTGCGAGACTTGCACATTAGAAAAAAATATGTGTACTCTTCAGGTTAGCTACCAAATTCTGGAGGGGACCCGTAGGTTAATGCCTACATTATTTAATAGAGCAAAGGCGCACTTCGCTTCTAAAGCAACCTGAAATTTTCTAAGATTTGTCCGCAATTAGGTTGGGCCCTAACTTCGTGTTAAAGAAGTCATATTTCAGTATGACGACGACCCTAAGCACACGGCGCTAAGCAATGGCCAATGCAAAGATCGGATTTAAATTCTATCCAAAATTTGTGAAGAGCAGGCTGGCACAATATAAAAATTCTGCTAATAACGTGAACGTTCTTTGGATTAGAATTGAAGCAGAGTGCCAAAATATAAACAAAGAAACAATACAAAAACTTGTAGAAAGCATGCCAAGCCGTGTAAGATCTGTCGTCAAAAATTAAGGTCCATGGACGTAGAGAACCTATCTTATTTACTTATTCATGAATTATATTTCCTTCTATATTTTATAGTTAATTAAAGTACACTAAGCGTTAATGTTTGGTGTAATGTTTGGTGGTACAATTTTTTTCTCTTCTCCTATAAAGACGGGATACAAATAAATTGAACATATTTTTTAAAATTATATATCCAGTTTTGCTCGCCACTGTATATGTGTATATATCTGTAGATTATCGCATCCAAGATGACTTTAGGAAATCCTGAAAAAATTTATATTAAACCTTAAAAACAATGACGAGAATTTGCACGCATCTGGAACGGGAAAGCACAAAAAAAGTTATTTCACCCCAACTATTTACTAGCGTCACATTTATTCTGGAAATTATTTAACGCAAATTTTCGCCGTTAACATAAAGAAACAGTTATTTTTCTGAGTAAAAACAATGTGTGTGTATGTTTTACTTCGCATGCTATATACTCACTACCTTAAGCAAAAATATAAAAGTTGATAAGTAAAAGGTGTGTTAGTTTACAAGCGGGAGTGAATTCGTCTTCATTAGCTTTTTTTTTTAAACCTAACAGAAGTATTTCTAAAATTTACGTTACGCAAGATTTCAAATCGGTAGACTATTCAATTTTAACAAGATTACAAACAGGAAGAAGAAGAATGAGCAAAATGACTCTTACAAATGATTTGTATAACACTGGAATGACGGAAATCCGGGCAACTTTTATGAATCGTCACAGGTGTAAAAATTACGGTCCAAGCTGAAATTTGGCTCAAGCACACAGTTGCGAATTAAAAACTCAAGGTCAAACAATGACACCCCCACAATGCAGAAGGAAATAAAACATCTTCTGAGAACACCCACAGTTTTTCATATTTTCGTATACAACTTGCGATCATGCAGGTTTGGTGCAAAATTGATTTCTGATCTTCAAGATTTTGCACATACGCGATCTCTAATGAATATTTCTAAGGAGAGTAACAAAATGAACATATTCTCTTCCTCCTGTAGTAATTAAAAGAAACTAAGTGTGAAGCATAGTAATGTTGCAACCACAGTAAACGCATCTAACCACCGAAACGTCTGCGTGTTATTATGAACGGTTAAGAACATAAGAACACCTTTTTAAGCTCTCATCACGTGCTCATTGGCAGCAATTTTACATCGAAAAGTGAAGAATTTAAAGGATTTGATAAGAAAAATTTACGGAGGAATGCCCTAAAAGCAAAGTAGGCCATAACGCACAAAGTTAGGATGAAAAAGGAAGATTACCACAGGCATAGCTTTTATCATATATTAATGAAAGGACTTTTTAAAGTACATTTTGTGCCGACTTTCTACTTTTTTCTAAATACAAAGAAGTAGAAACACTTTAGTGGTGGGGCCTGACCCACCATCAAACGCCCTACATCACTCTACAGTTAACCATAGATCGACTTTTCAAAAGTGGTTCGATCCGTGTGATCTTCAATAGCGTTCGCCCTTGGGCCAAAATACATGGGTATGATAAAACGTTCCTTCTAGGGGTGTTGCACACATCCGAGTGGAATGTTGAACACGATTAAATGAACGCCGTTCAAATTCAAATAAATACGTGTTGCGAGGCTGCAGATCATCACTGGAATTTATGTGCCATGCGATATTCCCGGATTTCGACGCTATATTAAAAAAGTAATCAATTTTAATAAGGTCCTTAGTCCGATATCATTTTATCCAAGAATTATTTAAGTATAAAAATATTACTTTAACATTATTTGTCCCAGTGGCTGTGAAAAAGCAACATATTTGTGAACTCAATTCCACGCACTGTCCTGACTTATGTATATATACGGCTATGTGCTGTTATATATGTCAGGTAAACAACCTAAAAACATATTTACCGACGAAGCATGTGTAAGCAGGCGACTTTGCACGTTTTCAACTTGTATGCAGTATACGAAGTGTTTATTTTGCTTTACATATATTGTGAAAATGTACGGATGGATGGTAAAGAACGAACGGTATCACAACGCCACCATCCATACGGCACGCAATATTTCCCTTGCTGTTATTCTCAGTTATCGTTGTCGCATTTATTTATGTTGCGGTTTACACGACGGTCATGCTTCCTTGCCTCTGCTGCCGCTTGTATTGATGAAATTTTCTTTTCAGTTATTTAACATTTGCATATGTAGACGAACATCGTGTCTGTACAAATATAAATCACCAGCCCCCACACCCCCTGTCTCTTTGTGTCCTGCCATTAAGATACTCTTGCAAACTTTTATTTTCTGTTTTACTTCATTCCTTATGTTTTTTGTTTTTCTTTAGTTTCCTTTGCGTTATGATTGTATATTTAAATTATTACCATGTTATTGCATCGAATGTATTGCATCGTTTTGTGGCTTTGGTGGGATCCTGCGAATTCCTTTTGACACTAATTGCCAACATCGTTGTTAAAAAAAATTTACAATTGATTATAACGGTTGGCTAAGAATATCTTGTGCATAATTATCGCGACGAACGTAACTATGTTACAAGAAAGCATATTCCTTCGATTACGAGTTTCTTAAAGCCTGATCAAATAAGGTTTGGACATTTTGAATTTCAAATGAAAGCAAATAAAAACGTTATAGCGGTTAACAGCCCACTGTTAAATACATCACTTCGTTTAAAGAAGTTATTCATATAACGAGATTTTAAAACAAGGCGTTTTATGGGGAATGGTTGAAGAAGTGGTCTGATCTGAACCATTTTCAATAGCGTTGGTTCTTGAACCATAGCAAGTCTGTACACCGGATTTCGTCAAAATATGTATATACCAATATCTATATATACTCTACGGCCTGCAGGGTGAACACAAGAAAGCAAAAAGGACAGATGCACTGACGAATAGCTTAGCTTAAGATTTAGAAAGTTATTTTGAATCGATCGGTCCAACAAAACGTAAGTCTATCTCGATTCTTTCTGCATGATGCAAACATACGCATATAGTTAGTATGCCCTTATATCCTAGGACGTGGTATCAGATGTCATTAACTACAAAACCGTACAGGATATGAATTTTTTTTTTTGGATTATCGGTATTGGTTCGTGGCGTTTTTTGCTTAAATGCGATTTCAGAGCGAAATGATCGCATCAAGATTTTTCTAAAAATTTGATTGAAACACCAATTTTCAAGCACATTCCATAGAAATGTGCTCTTATTTCCCTAACAGCAGAACGTGGAATTGGAAGAATTAATCTTGAAAGATCAGATCATTCATTAAAATCCAAATTATCGAATGATCTTGATGGCCTGTTCATAACACCGTTTCTGAGGACTACCGCATGGTCATTGCAGTGATTATATCACGAGAAACATGGCATGTTGCACCGTTTTATTAACATCACATATCGTGAAATGGAATCGTCAAGTTGATGCCACAATAATCAGTAGATTGACTTCAAATGAAATGCCATTGTTATTTTCAAGATGTGCCAAGCTACACTCCGAAGTTAATTCTAATCCACGTAAAGGTCGTTTAGGACAGTGGCGGTTTTTCTTTACCTAAATGCGAAACTGTTTGAGGAAACATGAGCTTAATCCCGATTATGCGGAAATCCATTACTTTTGTAATAAATTTTAACAATTCGCATAGGCCCCCCGCCGAACTGCTCTTTCACGCTGATTTGGCGAACAATGCTGAACACAAATGAATTCTGGTGGGAATCTGAAAAATAGCATGGGTGATCTCGCCAATAAAATTCTATATGATTGACGTTTCGTATTACCTCAGATGTAGTTCTTCAGTTGATTGCCTCAAGCTGCTTGCGCGCACGAGTATCATTTTAGAATTTTAAAACTTTCCCGTCTTGTTCGATCATTATTTAAATATGTTACTCGACAGCAAAATGAGATTATAAGTCCATAACCCACAGGTATTGAGTTTACTCAATATCCAGAATCATAAACCGGTCTCAGTTTTAGCTGAACGAAACTTTCCAAAGCGTAAAGTTTGTTACTAGAGGTAACGTTCTACGGAGTTCTTGTCAAAAGATTTTTCAAGTTTTTACTTGTTCGTGGGTTATTGATCGCAAAGAAACTTCTAAAGAAAGGCCTGTCATAATATCGAGTCATATATTCTTTGTGAGAAATTTACGTTTCACTACTATGGGATAGTCTCTATCATAGAATTGTTTTCTTCCATTGACTGGGTAACCTTTCATCCTCCTCTTGGAAATTACTTATCGTTTATTTATATTTTACTTATGTTTTTTGCTTACGCTATTGGACTCTTCAACCAAATTGATCATCTCAGTCATAATTTGGAAAGGGAACAAGTAGAATATAATATAAATTTCTGTTCCATTACACTTTGTTGAAGCTTTCTGCAGCAAATGTTTAAAGAATTCCACAACAATTTGGAAATGGAATTGACTTCGAATCCTTTATTAAAGTTACATTGTTTCACTCAAAGAAACCACACATACTCTGCATGCGTACTGTGGAGATTAAAAGTGTTTTTCTGCCTGTCTGAGAATGCTGCTGATCATCCATGCCTTCTCTTTTTTACGCACTGCCTTGCATTCTTTCCTTTTGTAGCAATGTTATGCAACTCGGCAACATGTGCAACATGAAATGAATGCATTTTTCACTTTCATTTTCGTGCATATGAAATGTTTGCAATATTGAAATTATTGATAACATTTTTTTAATGCCTTTAATGGTGTCTTTGTATGAGAATTCAAGGAAAACTTTTTCATTTCAGTTGTTGTTGTTGTTTATTGTCTTCTTCATACAATGTTTCCACGCAACCCCTCAGGATTTTTATTTAATATTTTCTAGTTAACTGCATTGAATGGAAACAAATCATTTCCTACAGTTTGCCACCTTTTTCTCTAGTTTTTCGTATATCATGTTGTCGTAAACTGGTAAAGGCAAGCAACAATTCAGATACTTTTATGGAAACAACATCACACCCGGGTGTACAATTTTATCCGATAACACATTCTATTCTACAAATGCAATATAAATGCAAAAGTAAAGCAAATGCTTTATTTTTATTGGCATCGAATACCAATTTTGTTGCTACATTAAATGAAGGGAAGGCCCGTCCATCAACCGCGATATATTCTACATTTTTAATACCCTACATCACCTATTATATTTGTACGGATACACACCGAAGAGGACCCCAAATTGACTGACCGTTTATTATACCCATCGAGAAAGCGAATCCGAAAAGTGTTTTGACTTTGAAACGATATTCATCTATCTGTCCGCGTCCCGATGTATGCCTATGTATTCTTGCATTCTGCCTACAGGTAATAAATTTTGCGATAAACTGATGAAATTCGACGTATTTTGATCCAGAGCCGAATGCTGTTGAACATATTCCGAGCGTGTAACTGTGGACTGTAGCCTATTATAATGAGTTCACTTGTTAATATTTAAAACCCTTTCCAAATTGATGGCAATGCGAATTGGGTGCGTAAACCGGGATTCTGACAAAAATGCCTAGGACCGAAGTTCAGTGTAAGCGACACGACGTTTGCTAAAACAAACTTCTACCATTTGACAAACAGTCACGCAAACATTTCAACTCACGCATCAAGCTAATGATGCTGATGGTCGCTGCTGGATTTTTTAAATTAAACTAAAAGTGCTATCAAAACTCTACTTGGATTCTCGTCAAAGATCAGCCAAACTATTTATTGAACTTAATGTCTGCATTTCTATTGACAATATCGTATTGGCTTAACTTAACCCGTACCGTTTGTAAAAATGCATTCGTCGATAATAGGAAAATGAAAAAACTATTCGAAATGCTTGCCTTGCGACATACTTTTGCAAATCGTTATGTGGACTCTAGCGGAGAAAAAAAACAAATCAGTTTTGCTAAAATCGTAATCCTGCGCATCACGTAGGAGTGTAAAGTATTTTTGACGCTTAGGGTGTGTATGTTTTTTATGATAAAAGTAAAATTTGTTTACTCATGTCTGTGCCTCTTCATGGCCAAAGAAGCGGCGCAGCAAGCTATCAGACTAAGTGAAGTTCTGAATCGATCGATGTAATAAAGGCCGGCTTTGTTTCGTCTCAGTGTTACGTTCATCCTCACAAACTTAATAGATTTAGCAACACATGAGGTGTGGGATAACAAAAATTGCAAACCTACATTGCTGAACTGTAGTTCGGATTTGTTACTTATTGCAGCAAAACAATCATTTTTATCGACTTCTATTTTGCTTTTAGCTTAAAAAGCGAAATCATAATAAATCCGATTTATGCCATCAATTTTGGTTTTATAATGCAAGCTTGCTTCATATATGCAAGCGGTGTAGATAACGAACAGTTCACAGGTGCATTCAGTTGAATTTATTTGATCGCCGCAAGTCAATCTCTCTAAACACACTAACAATTCTACAACGACGTACACGTACCATACAGCAACCGTGAAGATGGACGTAAGATGGAGCGACCTTTTACTATATACCGGCAAATTTAGAATAATTTTCCAAGTTAACCTAATCTTATCTGTCTGTTGATCTTTCTGTCTAATGTCTGTCCAATGTTTTCCGACATGTTGACGAAATTTCGTTACCTATTTGTGCGAATATAATTGAAAAATAATAGACAGACCATTAGAAGAACATTAATTTTGTCAGTTCACGCCTCGACCTTTGACCCGTATAACGACTTTGATGAAAAGTGAGTTGAAGGCGCCACGTGGAAAGAAGATATAATTTTTTTGTATTTTATTACA
Source organism: Glossina morsitans morsitans (assembly GCA_001077435.1). NCBI lineage: Eukaryota > Metazoa > Arthropoda > Insecta > Diptera > Glossinidae > Glossina > Glossina morsitans. Next base: position 3,519 of record CCAG010000648.1, on the reverse strand, counting down.
AAAATAAGTGAAGAATTGGATCAGGCGAGGGTATTACTCGATCGACCTTGCTTGTCTTCAACGTTTTTTACTTAGTTTGTTTTTCAAAGTTTTTCAGAGTAATATTAACAAATAAGAAAATTATATTCATTCGTGACCGAATCTTTCATAACGATCACCGTTATCCTTAAAAAGAGTTTAAAAAAGGAAAAGAATCGCACTTTCATATTCTATAATATTGGGTGGGCGCGGCCGATTTCTTCTATTTTCAGAATAAAACCGTAAAAATTTATATAATACGTGCGTCGCACTTAATGTGTAACAAGCGAAAACCCCGGAAAGCAAAAGTGTTCACAGTTTCTCTGTATAGGCGTGTGGGCGTGTTGTAGGCGCATTCATTGAAAAGTTTGAGTCCTTTTCGAATTCTCAAGCGATGTCTTCATTTTTGCGAATGGGGCGATTGTTTACCACAGATACTACACGGTTGCGCAGACGGCCAGACGGACAGGTGGTGGACAGGCGGATATTATTACGAAAATTCTCCAATGAATATCTCATTCTGTTGCAAAAGCAATCTTCAATAATATTGCGGATGTAATAAAAGCAATTACAAGAGGTGCGCCGGCATCGCACGGACTGAATGTTAACCTTCGTAAGATGACGAATAAGTGGGAAATCCTACATGTAAAATTATTAACAAAAGCGTGGGAACTCACCTGTTTTGGAGAGATTTATAAGCAAAGCATTTACTCAATATACAGTCATCGATATAGATGTACTTTTAAATATATATATACATGTACATATAAATATAAATATAGATATAGAGAGATATATATAGATAACGAGATGAATCGTGGCCTTGACGAAAATAAGTCGAACAAGTATATCGGTCCTCCCAACAGACTGAAGTGCTCTGAGATGATACATCTCTAAACATTATAGATGACTGCCTTCAACATTGTAAATAAGTTCCTATAAACAGTGCTTATAGTCTTGCGGCAATATGCGGGCTATCACGAAAAATGTGAATTTGCTCGAAAATAATGTATAATTTTGTTGTGTTATTACCAAAACGAGTGAATAACTGGTATCTAATGGGTATCTAATAGTCGGCCTTGTTCGAGTCTAATGTTCTTACTTGTTTTAAAAGGAAATATCCTTTCTATCAAAGCCTGATGAAAAAATTTCTGTTATAGAACTAGTTTTCGACAATAAAATTTTCATTACTCTTACAACGTATCTCATATTCCAACATTCTATATGTATAAGGCTCTGAATTTACCTCAAGTAAAGAGAAAATATTATATAAACACATGAACTTATGCACACTTGTAGTGCATCATATAGTAAGTTTGTGCGGATCTATGAAAAACTCAGAAGGACTTCTGATACATCCATTTTTTACTATACCGATCTGTTCAGAATCAAAGTAAGCTTGTCTGTCCGTCCGATGTGTGTCCATGTATTTTTGTCTTTAATCTACAGGTCTCAACTATTGAGATATTTTGATGAAATTTGGTATGTTCTTCTGTCCAAGGACGAACGCTATTTGAAAATGGTTTCGATCGGACCATTCTTTCGAGCACTCCGCATATAACGCTTTTTTAAAAAAATATTCTTACTTTCAAAATTTCGTGCTATATTCGCCGAGGCAGGATCAGATCGGATCAGATGGGACAATTTTTTGAATCATATAAACGTTCCTACGGGAACTGAATATTTCTACGTTAGAGGGACCTAATTTTCGATATTAAAGTTCGTGGATAATAATAATTTGATATGAACGATAATCTCACCAAATTGGACAACGTAGGTCTGTTTTTCTCGATCTTACCGCATATAGATATTTTAATCAAAAATAAGCCCCTAATATAGCAAAAATGTCAAATTTTTGATATTTTATGATAAAAACTTACCCGTAAAAGTTGTCTGGCATAAAATGTAGATCATACACATCTTGCACTTAGATCCAACCATATACAAAGACTCTCAGGAAAGCAAAAACTTCCGCGGCTAAACTTGTGGCTTTTTATGATAGAAGTAAGGGGAACTTATTAAAATCTCTTAATCAATCTTAATCAATTGAGTTTCCTAACTTTGGACCATGTGAGTTAACGTTTTGAACATGCTCCAATATAAGGGCTCTCAGGAAAATTTTCCCTTCACATAAATATAAAGTATAATTTTTTATGTATTATCGTATAAGTGAATGTCTGCATTAAGGAAAGTTGTGTAAAGTATGTAATAGTCGGCCTTGCTCGACTCTAGTGTTCTTGTAGTTAAATAAGGAAATATATAAATGTCAGTTAGATATGACAAGCGAAAAGCATCGCAGTAATATCACCCATGTGTTTCCTTTAAGATAACCAATTTTGCTAATGGATTTCCATGTGTACGTTTTTTCAATGTATGGCTTGAAAATGCCACTAGCCACCATTTGAATTTCGCATAAGCAAAATGAAAGTTAAGACGAGCACTTTATAATACGAGATGTGATGGTCGGATTTCTATTTTATATTCAGAATTCTATTGCAATCAAATATATTGCTGTGAATACTTTGTTTTTATCAATAAACATGTCATGCGTTAAAAGAGCATCTGGTGTTACAAAATGTATTTGATTGTGAAATATTGAAGCGAAATATTTCTATCAAAGCTTAAGCAGGCCAAGGAATCATTTTTTCGAATTTTTTTCCTGACATCGACCTTTTGACTACACCTCTAGCAGATAAGAACAGATAATTTGTGTTAAGTTAGATAATTGTTTATATATCAAATTATTGGAATTTGCTAATGGGCCAACCCATTTTCACAAAGAAGTGATGATTTTCCTCTTCTTCTTCGTCAAAATATCACAACTTTTTCTTATCAGATTTAAATTGAAACTGAAATTTTTATCAAAGAAAACACTGCCTCAAGTCGAAAGCTGGGGAGATTGGGAAATGCTCAGAAAATTCATAAGATTACTCTTTGGCTTTCATATTAAATACGCTTCCGTTCTGAGCGAGAAATCAGTTCCAAAGCTAACAGCATTGTACTGCATAGCAATTAAACATAAAGAAATAATAATAATAACAACAAAAGTAAGGAAAGAAAGGTTGACCACTGTTCTATTCTACAACTTCTCTTAACGACTGTGCGCATATTCATGATCAGCAGTAAATTCTCAATTGTTTTAAACATATCCGTCCCCCTGTCTGTCGGTATGTAATATAAACACTCGTATATTTTATTTATTTATTTATTACACTTATACAGAAACTCAACTGGAAAAAAGACAGTCGAGTTCAAATGACTCTTAAAGTAAATCTTAAATTAATTATTATTAAAAAACTTAGTATAAGTACAATAAAACAAAAAAAAGGAAAAAAAAAAAAAAAGAAAAAAGAAAAAGAAAAAAAGCATGTCACAATTAGCACAGAGCCACACCCACAACCGGTACAGAACCCAGTTGCAAATGAACCCCTAAGCCATCGCAAACATGCATAAGCTTGGCAACCGATAATAGTTAACAACAATTAATTTTCGAATCATAGT
>CCAG010000647.1:0-35248 GCA_001077435.1 Glossina morsitans morsitans | reverse complement strand
ACTCAACGTCCTCCAACTTGTGCGAATCTATAAAGTAATGGGTTATGAATGACTTCCTTCTAGAGAAAGAAAGCTTCTTACATTTATTTAGGTTTAGTGTCATATAATTTGAAGAGCACCATGCCACCAATTTATTTAGGTCAGTTTGAAGCTGATGTGATTGCGATTCTAAGGAAAAAGAAGAAAACAGTTTCACATCATCAGCATACATTAAGATCTGGCTAGATTTAATCGCCGAAGGCAAGTCATTAATGTATAGATTAAATAAAATGGGTCCTAAGTGGCTACCTTGAGGTACTCCTGACGAAACGTGGAATTCATATGAAGTGGTGAAGTTAAACAAAACCCTGAATGACCTATTATGCAAATAAGAGCTTATCCATTTCACTAAATAGGAAGGGAAGCCAGCGGCTTGAAGTTTAAAGATAAGTAATTTGTGGTTAACCAAATCAAACGCTTTGCTAAAATCAGTGTATATGACGTCAGTGCAAGAGCCATTGGAAAATGCCTTGAAAACCTGACAAGTAAACTCTAAAAGATTAGTGACCGTAGAACTTCCTTTTCGGAAGCCATGTTGGAGTGGAGAAATATACGATTTGATGGCAAAGGCCAAACGCTGAGTCAGAATTCTCTCAAATAGTTTAGGTAAAACACTCAGCTTGGCAATGCCTCTATAGTTCTCCACGAGCTGTCTACTCCCACTTTTGTGAATAGGAATGAGATAACTACTCCTCCAAAGATTGATGCATTGAGATATTGCAGATTAGTATTGAAAATGATGGGAAAATTGCACGAAAGACACGTTCACAGTATAGCGTAAACTTTGAACGAAAATGCTTTCAGAAATGAAAGCAAAAAGAACACTACACGACATCTAAAGAGCAACATTAAATATTGGTTTGTCCTGTTCCAAGACAAGTGTGCTAGGCGTAGAAGATGCGGTTAAGAGGGAGTTTAATATTGTCACTTTTTATATACATACGTAGATATAAAATTCTCAGTATTTAAATTTAAATCCAATTTAATTAAATGATTGAAATCAATCTCAGCCGAGTACCTACATAAGACGGGGGAAGAAACTACAAGTTTTCATTTCGAGTGTTTGTATAACATCGTGGTTGCATGAAAAAATCTTCTCAACTCATATGAAGGTGATTAATTTTATACGATACGTTATATCGATTGAATTGATTTTCATTCTATCCTGCAGTCAATTTTCGTATGCACGTTAATGGTAGCTGTTAACATATCTCAAGTGGAATAATTTTTCCTCCAAACAATACATTTAAACTTAAAGTTGCTTAGAAACACTAGAGAAAACCTGCGGTTAACCATCGATGCGGTAAATGTCGCATTTTGGCATTTCATTTCATTTCATTTTAGAAAATTTCATACGTTCATAACGAAGTGAAGTATTTACAAATGTAGGCTAAATATTAAACAAAAGAAACCTTTAGCACCCTTCCTCTTAAAATATTTACTTCATAATTATCTTAATTCTTCTTATACCTTACACCACTTTTGTGTTGGCTCAAGAGTCTATTCAGTTTGTGCGAATGTGTGCGATGCCCCGAAGAATTTCGAATCGACTCACCTTCTGTTACACCGATCAGATTCTGAATTGATTTAAAATTGTCCGTCCATCTGCGTGTTTTTTTTTTTGTTTAACCTTCGGCTCGTAATTTTCAAAATATTTTGGTGAAATTTGTCACAAGCCCTAATGACAAACACTATTGAAGATGACTCGGTTCGGGCGATTTTTCCAGCCCCTTCCCATATAAAATCTTATTTTTGAAAAGCCGATATATGAATAACTGTATCAAGCGAAGCGGTGTAGGATATTTAATGGCGAGCCGTGACCGATTATAGTTCTTTTACTTGTTTGAATATTATTTGGTTTGAAAATTTTAACCGCACATAAGGAAGGAAGTAATAGACTATCCTTTCTGATATCTACATGATTGCTATTAATGCCACATATATAATATTGTTCAAGTGCAAAGATATTAAATTTTCATGCAATTTAATTACATAATAAATCTGTATGTAAATGCATGCACACGTAGTTATGTAATAATAGTAATAATAATATTGTGTGCCAAAATATGACCAAAATAGCAAAATAATCTTATGTAACCTCAATCCAATTAGACTTGAAAAAAAACTTAACCACTTATAGCAACCATAATATTATTGCTATAATTACTGTAACGATGATGAAAATGATTCCTTAAGCTATGGAAGCAGAGCACTTGAAAATGTTCTCTAAAATAACATATCAACCACACATTCTTGTGCATTACGGTATAAAAAACCATTGAAGATAAATAACAAAAGTGATTTTAGCGATTATATCTGCATTTAAGACGAAACAATTTAAAACTTACGTGATTCAATCGGAAACTTGTTCGTATGACACATAGGTGAAGATGTTAACAGTAAATATATTAGTCGTTTGTTTTGAAAATGGATCAAGTGTTGCTCGTCTAAAAAACTCGTGTTAAATATTTTTATATGTACATGTCTTCTTTTTTTTTTTTTTTTTAAATATTAAAACCTCTAGAAGAACGCATAAAAGAATTCAAATGAACGATTTTTATTACTAGTTCAAGGAAAGATGACGAATGCACACCAATTAGACTTCCATAGAACTCGATGTTAAGGAGTTTGAGAAATTCTAACGAACCCTTCGTAGATGAGCTAAAGCCATCTCAAATGCTACTTTAATAATATTGACTGTAAAAGAACCAATCGTTCACTTGTAATGTAAGAAATCGTTGCTAATAAATCAAAGTTTAATATTTCTTACAACACTTCCCGAAAACACTTTCTTCCATCTGTGTTTTTAAAAATTTGAAACATTTTTGCAACAATGTCGCAAGTGGTTTCTGTTGATTTGCAGTCATCGAAAGCGTATTAGTTTCAAAACAAACAAGAAAATTATGTTCGCTCGAGACCGAATCTTTTAGACCCATCATCGTTGTCCTATTTAATCGCATAACAGTTGTAATTTACGAGCAACGAGCAAGAGAGAGAGAGAAAGCACAAGTGTTCACTGTTTTTTTTGGATGTTCGGAATACACCTAAGTATGTCAGCCCGTTCGTCTATCCACCTGTCCGTCTTCCCTACTGTATAGTGTCTGTAGTAAACATTCTTCCCTTCTCAAAAATGATGGTACCCCCTATACACAAAAGGCGTGCCCACGATGCCCACACTCCTATGCAGGAAAAACTGTGAATACCTCTGCTTTCCACGTTCTTTGCTCGTTACTCACAATCGATAACACATAAACCATATGAATTTCCACTTTTATACTATAAATAGAAAAAATCAACCGCGTCCGTATGAAAATTAACTTTTAAGATAGCGATGATAGGTATAAAAGATCCGGTCCTGAGCGAACACGATTTTCTTAGTTATTTCTTATTAAAACCAAGCAGTAAAAGTAATCGACCATAACTAGAGGGGAAACGACAATTGTAGAAATGATGGGTTAGTGAAAACACTTTCATAGTTATCACTACATTGTAAAAGTTAATCTTGAAGTTTTTTTTTTGTTTTAAAGACAAGTAATCTTTTAAGGCTGCTATTCATTTATTTATATACCGTCATAGGGATGGAAGGCCTGCTCAGTTCAGATGGCTACTAATCAAGAAAGAATATTTGGCTAATGGAATGAGACGAGATGGGAAAGCCCATTTCAAGTACGTCACAATTGCTGAACGAAATCCGCACCGCCCGGCTTGGTCTTTTTGAACCAACATTTTTGTAGCGTCTTATAGTCGTTATTGTTCCTCCTCTGCTTACAACACACCATAAACAACTAATCTCCGCGAACGGGATACCTAAGAGGCTGTAGGGTTTATTTGTTATTATAAGCTCTCGTTATCTACCTCGTGATTTTTTGTGCTTCCCGTAATGTAACGCTTCTCGCTTTGGGCATTTTTTGGCTCTAGAAACACAGTGCATTCAAAATCATGTTGTGTACCATTCAGAAGGATCACTTGCTCTGTTACACATACAGTTTAAAAAATAACACTTCCACATGAAAACGTCACACGTCACGTTTGACAAATACTAATAAAAACTGGTTACGGTTAGCTTAGTAAGCGTATTCAACAGGCTCCAAGCGTGTGGTATTGTGCTTACGTTTGTTTTCACGACTTCTGGGAATTTAGAGCAAAACAACTACGTGAAGTTTATATGAAGTGGCGCCTGAAAACAACTTCCCAAGGTGCTTTGTAAACAAAAACAACAACAGTTTGCTTTCATTTCATGGTTTTTTTTTAATTTTAAGACTGAGGAATACATAAAAAAAAGGCGCATTGCTTGTGTGAATGAAAGCCAGTTAAAAGGTAGCTTTCACACTATCTTCTTTTATCATGTTTTTCTTTGTAAATGCTTTACACTTGCAAACAGCAATCATCCAAATTGCTTAAGGGATCTTTTAACAGCAATTTTTACTCTGCAATGAAAATGCGAAAGCCAAAGACCTGATTTGGTAGGAATCTTGTAAATAAACAACAAAGGAAAGTGACGCAATGTTTACTATCATTACATTGTTATATTACGCTACCGTATTATACCTTTTTAAAAATGACGTCTTACATAAAACATATTGGCACTTGTAATCCATATAAAGTGAACCGCCAATTTTATGACCAGTTTCGTTGGCAGAGAAACAATTTATTGCTTGTTTTCTCATAACATTTGAAGAATACAGAAACCGCGTATAATTACGATGGCTACATAAAAGAAATACTGCCAACGTGTTTACAGTTAAGGGCAAGCGCGATAACAACATGCGTGCTAAACTTAGAAATCGAATCAATTTTCATACATATACATTAAAAGTCCATTAACTAATGACATTATGAAACTTTGGCGACACAACTTGTGAATATATTAACCGTTGGCAGAGAAACAATTTATTGCTTGTTTTCTCATAACATTTGAAGAATACAGAAACCGCGTATAATTACGATGGCTACATAAAAGAAATACTGCCAACTTGTTTACAGTTAAGGGCAACCGCGATAACAACATGCGTGCTAAACTTAGAAATCGAATCAATTTTCATACATATACATTAAAAGTCCATTAACTAATGACATTATGAAACTTTGGCGACACAACTTGTGAATATATTAACCCCCCACCCCCCTCGCTATTAAGACGAATTAAGGGGAACTTGAATGATCACTTTTGTTGTCAATGCATTTCAGATCATAGCGCTTTGCAGTCTCTTCTTGCCTCAGATTTCATGAATTTATTTTTAGCAGAAGCAAGCAAAAGCGAAGAAAGAAACTATATATATATAAAGATGGCAGACCTTCGTTTCTCTCAGGCTTAAGTCTTGAAATTTTTCTAAAAAATGATTGCGGTTTTTAGATGATTATGTTGTGTCTGCATATTTATTTCCTGATCTTATTAAAGCCTTACGCGAATAGCGATAAGAGGTAAAAAGTTAACTTGGCTTTTTTAAAGCCGGATCTAATTATTTCCCACTATTTCGGCCGCTTATCATAACTATGTGTCATAAACACCTATCCTCATAAACACCTCCGTCAGTTCCAAACAAGACTGTTAGCATTTATTCTGACTCTGAGCCATTGCTTTAGTTCACTCTATGTTAGCGCAGATAAAACAGATGCTTTACAGGGAATGCACAAGGTGCACTTGGCAAGTAAACGGGCATGACCTGCCCACATTATCATATTAGGACTGACTAGAGTGCCATGAACTTCCCAACTCAGACGTCCTTTTACTAGCTTGAAGCCAGTTGGGAGAGGTTCTCCAATTAGAATTCTCTAAAATCGCAGGGTGATCGTTTTTCCATTTTCACAATGAACGTATAGCTAAGAGGAGACAATTGGTGAAAAGTATACCTGTTTCTTCTCTTGGATAGCAGTTTTATAAATGCTTCATATGTACTTGATAGACAAAAATAACTCGTGCAAAAATGAAACTAAATATTGATTCCGGATGTTAAACCATGGTATTGTATTGTCCTTGCCTTGTTATTCCGGATTTATTTCAGTCTGCGTTGCAAAGACCCCAGCAAGTTGCTCAAAATAGTCATATCAACCTTTCTCCATTCCGACAATATTTCATGTTTAAGCTTCTTAAACGTGGAGTACTACTTCCAAATATCTTGAAGTATTCTCCAGAGTTCTTCAATCGGGTTGAGGTCGAGATTTATGGTTGGCCACTCCAATGCTCCAACAATATATTGCGCGATTAAAAACAATCATTTGTAAGCCATGCGACATGAATGAGGCCGTTGTCTTGTTAAAACGTCCACTTATAACTGTATAACTCTCCAGCATAGTGTATGAAAATGTTCTCTAACAATTCGAATATGGCTCCGCGTTCATTTTACTGGGTACAAAGCATATTTTGAAGTTTCCTCGTGCTCCAAATGCAGCCCATACGATAAGAGATTCACCACCAACGACTGTGCTTGTACCACGGGAAACATTTTCAAATGGACTGTATAGTAGAAATATATGTGTTACTTGAACTCATTATATCGTCACTCTCGAACTGCCGATCGAACAACCAGATGAAGTCATATTCATAGTTCCAAACACGTTAAGCGTAAGGCGTTAATAATGCGATGATTAAGAAAGTAACAACAACAGTCGTCATACAGTCAAAAATTAAATTAGAATTTGCCTCATCTTTCCCTGATTACAAAAGAAAGGTAACATTAATGACATATATATATTTATCAATGGCACGATGAGTATGTGATGGCATTAAAGAAACTCCTTTTCTGACTTTTTAATATTGCCGAAAGCATGTTTCGAACTCGAAAGCATGTGCGTAAGGCATTAGCGTTCGAACTTTATTCATCGTGGAGAACTCCATGCACATTCTAAATGTTGCGCATACAACTTTACTAGGCGGGCAGCTGCGCTCCGCCACCAATCACTCGAACATAAGCAAAAATTATAATTTATAACGCATAAAACGCAATGCTCTGAGACAAAGTGAAGAGTCGTCGAGAACTTTAATAAAAGAATGAGCGCAAGCCGTTTGGCAAATATTCACACGGTAGAGAAGGTTACTGTAACGTAAAGCCTATGAAAATTATTAATTTGAAAATCGATTAAAATTCGATCGAGAAGTTGACTCAACTACTAATCCTATTGTTGTACTGGCTTGAGGGATAGAAAAGTGTCAGTTGGATTATTTTCCACAAGGTTCCTATCACCTGATAACGTACGACCTCGGTCTACGTGGGTCGCAAATATAAAATAGCAACAATGCATTTTTACAGATATGAGCGGCATCGTCATGTACCGAAAATTCGCTTTCTCCTTAAGTGAAGGCCAACTTTCAAGTGCGATAGATTTTAGCTTTCGTCGGTAAAGGCATAGCACACTTACCAATTGTACTTTGTAGGCTGCGGCCTCCTTCCGCCTTCCTATCTCATTCGCTTTTCTCCTCTCTTTTTGACTGTCACCATAGTACACGAGCAGGATCGTTCGTGAGTAATTGGACATATATAAAAAAAAAATTCGTTGTATGACATTTTTCGAAAGTTACAATCGTTACAAGGTTTTTGTGAATAAAATGAGAATTTTAATGAATCATTCGGTAGCTTCTAACTCATTCTCCTTATATTTCAGTACAAATCTTTGCATACACAGGATGCCAAACTATGAGTTATCGAAAACTCTTCCTGAAACAATTGCCACTTATTTGCCTAGTAACGTATCTTGTTATTGAAAACGCTAGGCATGATTGCTCAGATGTGGTCGGATGTGATAATGAAATAGGTTGATTTGCATAAGTCCACGGCGTAGACACACTCAATACAATCAATGTAATGAATATGCCACTTAAATACATACATGACGCTGTTTTTGTTCCTAGCAGTCAATGACATAGTTAGTGTGTAGTCTTTTACCCTGCCCTACTTATAGCATTTATGTATAAAGAATTTTGCTGCAAAGACGACACGAACGCAATTTGGCATATGCATGTATGCCGCTAAAAACCACGGGAAATTGTCCGAATATGTACTCTAAGTGAAATAATACCTTGTGTTGCGTTGCCGTTTTCGCAGAGGAAGACATTATGACCAAAGGTAGTAACAATGATATCTCATTTTGTACGTTGTGTTGACACATACACATAAGCACTTGAACAAGCATGCCTGCTTCTGGCAGTCATCCCACAGGGCTTAGGCACTAAGAGGCGCAAGTGATGATAATTAATTCATTAACGTGATAATTTTGTCCTGCTGTCCGCAAGCATACAATCGCAATGTGCGCAAAAACAGTTCACATGAGTAACGAAAAAAGGAAATTTAATAAAAATTTTTGTTTTCTTTTAATTACTTTAACGCAATTGCAGGTTCAAACGTTCAAATGGCACAAATAAATGTTTGCAACAATTTCTACTAAGAGTTCTTTAGCAAATCTTGACCTGTTTAAGAATTTTTTATAACCACCACCACTGAAGGATGGGGGTATCCTCATTTTGCAGGTTGCTAAATTGATCAAAACACATGTCCGCCGTGCAGTGTAAACTGAACACAAGTCCGCTTTTCTTAAAAAAAAATTTCTGGGTTTTTGCTGGTTACTCAGAAACTATAAAAGTTAGGAGGCTGATAATTGCCACGTTCACTTTACGTGCAAAGATGGAAAATCGGCCATGCCCACGTAAAATTACAAGTGATTAAATTTTATTTTTTTTCACTTATTTGAGGTTTAATGCGTATTTATCATAAGGCAAACAAGCCAGAAGGCAAACAAGCCAGAAGTTGAAGAAAGAAGTTGAAAACTATTTTATGCACTCCTCAAATGTCGATATATTATCTGCCTAAAAACGGGGTAATTCTAAAATGAGTATGGCAGACACCGCGACGCGCTGGATAAGTCTTTCTTAAACTTAAGCAGAAAAGCGAAAAGCTAAGTGTGTTAGTTCCAAATTAAGCATCTCGGGTGTCACGATGTAATGAACTAATTTTTTCGTTAGAATACAGTTGAGTAGAATGCGGAAGGTCCGTGTGTTAATTCCAAATTAATTGTGGTAGACGTCACGATTTAGTAGATAGATGTTTTCTTACAAATGCCTTCGGTATAGATACCAAATGGTAGGAGTTGGAGAGCATTTAGAAAAAACCGATTTCTTGGACATTGAGATGTTAAGTGGACCAAGCGTTTATGCGATGGGTATGCAAAATTCGGCACTTGCCGAATATAACTTTCTTGCTTGTTTAAGTATCATTTAATTTAAATTATTTGCTTTAAATTAAACTTTATAAAAAACTTCATTTCGCTGATGATAGCCCTTTGAAGAATAATTGCAAATTTACCTGAAAACACCGTCACTTATTTACACGCAGTATTTTGTGTCCTAAAAAAAAATTGCTTTTATAACATAATTATAAGCAAGAAAAAGGAGTATAGCAAGCCATGATTCATCACTAAATACCCTACATCATGCTACAGTTATTCATTTAGCGTCTGTTCAAAATAATGCGTCGCATGGGAAGTGGTCAAAATAGTAGTCCAATCTGAAGCATTTTCAATAGCGCTTCTCCTTGGGGCAAAAGACGTTAACGTATCAAATTTTAGGTTGAACGCGAGAAAACAAGATTTAGACACGTGCGGGAAACTTAGAAGGCGGGTCTATCTCAAGCTCTTCTGGGCATTGCATACATTCGCACAAACTTTATACCATGATGCCTTTGTATCATCACTGATGTAGGGTATAAAAAAATATTGATAAACATATTAGTCGATAAACGATTCGCAAAAAAAAGTAACGTAAAGCAGTTAAAAAAGTGTAATTGAGATGTTTTAGAAGTGGAGGTGTTAAAAAAAATATTCACATTTGAACGCGTGCAAAAAGTTTACATTCATTAAATTATTTTTTGAATGACCAATCGGTCAGGGGATGTCTCCTATTCGTGTAACACGGTGACGGCTAGAAAGAAGAACAAGTGAAGAGAGGGTAGGATATGACAGATAGTCGCCTATTAGTGAGCTTCTGTGCTCAATCGATATTATGCCTTCACCGACAGTACTACTCTACAGCATTGAGATATGTAGCCCCGAACACAAACTTGGTAGTCGGGGTTCTTACCCATCCGGATACTCTTGCAGTTTATGTAACTTATGGGAAATTTTTGAATTGTGTTGGTGGGGTATCTATGAGACCTCTTCCCATGTAATCTTTCCTACGAAAAATAAACCTTCATATGGTAAATCGCACACATTCACGCAAACTTTATATACCCTTATACCACAACTGATGTACAAAAATGCAAAAAAGGCTCTAGATACAAAAAATGCGGCCGAATCAAAATAGTTGCTGGGCGACCTATTTTCTTCTTTTTTTTTTTGGTCTGGCAGCTGCCAATATTTTAGAATAATCATACTGCAAACATTGATAGCAGATATCTTCCTGTGAGCAAAATGTTATGATTACGTAATCCTTATATTGAATATGAGCCTCTTATGCAAATATAAATAAAAATATTTTGTTTCTGAAATTTGTTAAGTACTTTAGTTTCAAGTAAAAAATTCAAGTATTTTTGTTAGCAAATTTATGAAAGAAATTCTTATATATATTTTTAATTTTGAGAATAATTAGTTTTCTATTACAACTTTGCCGCAAATATTTGATTGTAGTTGGTTTTAGTTTCTCAAGTAAATCGAAACAAAAGCAAAAACTATTTCCTTTATGTACAAGAATGAAAACAACAATAATAATGAAATAGTAATAGAAACAAAATAATTGGTTGTTCTTATTCTTCTTACTATTATTACGTATTGAAAAAATAATTAAGAAAATTACATCTGACTGACGTCGAATCGTTTTGCTTCATACCCGTCACCTTTTAAAACATTAAAGAAAAAACGAAGAAAACTAAATTTCCCATAAATTCATTGTAAGGGCGTGGCAGATTTTTTCCATCTTTGTATATATATTCTTTATCAGCATCGATTGCTTAATCGATCTAGGCATGTCGCTACTTGTGTCTGTCCATTTGTCTCGTCACTCTTTTGAAAATGAATTTCCAAGTTATTGCTTGGAAGTTAGTATTGAAAATGGACCAAATAGGTCAAAGGGCGCTTACAGAGCACAACGTAACCCGGGAATCTTCCTCTATTTTCAAAAGCAAAAAAAATGCAGCTTTTTGTTCATTGCTGATAAACCAAGGCAGATAAAACTATATAAATTTCCAAGTATCTTCAGCCGATTCTATAGCATCTGCCCAAAAATGAACACCGACGCTATAGAGTATCGAAAGATCTTTATCGAAAAGCTTGTAACGCTCAGAAAAAAGCCTTAGAAGTGTGACAGTGTCAAATTCCAAAGCCACTTCAAAAACGAACCATAGAAGACTGACAATAACTCTGTTCTGGATTTTTGTCCCATTACTTATTAGGTAGAACAAATACCGCACTAAAACTATGCATGCATATTCTATAAAACTGAAACAAATTAGCCACGCCCAGACGTTGCTGTAGAGTATGGTAATTTAGCTCTCTCTCAGATCATTTTAAGATAGAGTAGGGAAGAGATGTAATAAAAGGAAGACACACTATCGTGTACAATTTTCTTACCTGTTTGAGTTGACGAAGAACACAAGGTTATAATTTAGAAGAAAGTCATAATTTTTTATAATGCAGGGCCGATTTGTCCAAGCGGGAATGATTTAGTTGATTTAAGAACATTGATTAGAAAAAATTCTACAAAACATTTATCATCCGCCATTGCAAAAACCACCGAACGGTCGAACATGATGAAATCGATTTCATTGGTCCATGCTGAATAGGGGCAAACGTAAATTTTTACATCCTAATTTAATGTGTTACAGCAACGATAACATAATGGCATCCCAACGCAATTAAATTTACCTTTTCTGCCTTAAGTCGACTGGAAAGAGTTATCAGTTAAAGAAAGGCGAACGAAAGAGACAATAGCCAGAGTAAAGATTGGCGCAGGGTAAAGAATTGGCGCGTTGAGCATAATATGTCGTTCTGCCGGCTAGTTAGACTAGGCTTTGTCCGTCCGCTCTTTACTCTATTAACTGTGACGCAGTGCGTCCGGTGCACAAATAAACCTTCCTCTCAAAGTCCCTCAAACGCGTGACATACCTATATGAAAGTTCGATCCCACTGATTTCCTACTATAAGTAATGATTGCTTGCCCTTATCTCTGAATTCAATAAAAACAAATTTACCTCAAACGAAAACTTGTTGAACATATTTAATAATTTAATAGTAATACAGTACAGAGTTTCATAAATAATAAAAACACAATCGAAGATTGTTGGCTAAAATCGATTGAAGAAAATATTTTAAAGGTTTATGCAAATTTGTGAGCATTTCATACACACATTGTAGACTAAACTAGTAATCGAATTAATTACGTCTTACAGGATGCATATCGATTGTCTGAGTTAAAAAAGTTCGTGTGGTTTAATGCTCAATTTTTGCTATACTATGCTTGGCTTGAGAGCGTTATCGCTGTCTGGGTAATCGAAATCACGCTCGATTGCTTTTAACATCGCCACCCAGTTAATTTAATTAGTCGGGTAGATTTGCTAGCCGCTCCATGATATCTCTAGCCATCATTCGTCAGTTCATAAATGCAAGGCCAACGGTAACAAGAAAATTTACTGCCGAAGATTTAAGCGATATAGTCTCAATGCTTATATGGATTCAAGTAATTGAGACATAAAATATTTGAAGGAAAGGAGAAATGCTTAGGCGATTTATAATCGTTTGGTTATAACAGTGAGACATAGACAAGTGAATGGAATAGAATCGTTAATGGAAAGGGTTGAGCGGTTGATGATAGCGATTGTTGACTTCGGATCCTTACGCGGTTTTGCCAAAACTTCTTCCAACGTATTTAAAATTAAATTTCTAATATTCTACGTTTCTTTACAAGGGGCGATGAATAGCCAAAGCAAGCAGTCTGTGCAATCGTTCCTACTGATTAAAAAAATAATAAAGCAATTTAATCTGCAGTGCATATGATATTCACTTGATTGTTTACATAAATTTAACTCTGTGTTGAAGAAGTAGTTTTCTTATTGCTATTCATAAAAGTGGAAGCGAGCATCTAGTCGAGGACTGCACAAGCATTGCCAAGTTTGGTGTGTTAGCAACCGTTGCGAATTTTGAGCGTGTGTTTACTTTTTTTTCTAGTGGCTCTCACACTAATGTCGTTTACACAGATTTTTGTGAAGCTTCTGATTTAGTTAGCCATAAATTGTTGTTCTTCAAACTGCAGGCCTCGGGTTTTCCTTCATACTTATCGAAATATGAATACGCTCTTATCTTCATAATAGGGTTTTCAGAGTTATTTTCAACTCCATCACGTTTGATGGATGACTTTGCCACGAAATCAGGTGCCCCTCAATTGAGCCACTTTGGACCCCTCGCCATGTATCTTGTATAGCAATGGTCTTCCATCGCACTATCATTTTCTCCAGCCGAATCTAGACAACTTAGATACATGGTGCTCCCGATTTCTATGAAGGTTTATTTATTGGTTTAGGGATAATTGTTTGACCAAAATTAGCAAATTGAGTTACCTATAACTAAAGCTAGGTCTGTACTTGGCTTTATTAAACATGTGTCTGGATAACTTGACGATCGATGCAAAGAGTCAGTTCAAAAACAATTCCTTCTTTTTGCCCTGACGAGTTTGCATTTGGATCCGCTTGTCTTTTTGCCTCCTTATGAGACCTGATTAGATGAACGTGGCCTGATGAGATGAACGTGGATTTGTTTTTGCCGTCTCCTTCTTAGTTAAGTTAATAAATGATAAATAGGGGAGATAAACTTTAATATGTTCCCAATCGTCCTTCCATAAACTTTAATTTCAGTTCAATCAACGCAACTATTGGTGACGTTTTCAACCCAGGTGTCCACGCGAAAATCTAACTGATATTTGTAACTTAATTTCAATATCCGAGCCCGTAAACTCTATTAAAGCCACTCTCTGTAATACGCGAAGTCGCATTTAAACTAACTGTTAATCGGTAAAGTTTCGTATGATTCGGAGAACGAACTAAATATCTTCACTATAATTAGTTACTAAATTTCTGCACGCTTGCAATGGTGTGGCGGTTCAGTCTCTTCTCGGTTCTATAGCCAAGTTGGTAGTGTGCCCCTGTGCTATATCGTTTTGTTTTTTCTTTGTTTTTCTTTTTCTCTTGTTGATACATGAAATTTGTTTTTGTTTTTCTTAATTTTTTTTTTATCTTCTTGTTATTTCATAAGCAGATAAGATTTATTTTTAAGAGTCAATTTAACTCAGCTGTAGGTTTATGTTAAGTGAATTTCATGTGTAAATAAATTAATAAATTAGGTTCACTCAATAAGTTCGTAGAATAAGACAGCGACGTCGCTACTATTGACATTCATATGATTTCACTCAAAATGTGCTACAATTTCATGACATTCCGTCCATTGACTTACAGGTCGCAGTTCTTTTAGCCGGCGCTACTGTTGCCCTTTTCAAACAATCGCAGCAATTGAATTGCCTTTGTTCACAGGGTTTAAATGGGAACAAATGCCGCACAATTAAAGTAACGACTTGTCAAGCGTTATTTGGTCTTTCTTTCATGCGGGTAGACTGCTTTTAAATGGGGCTATACAAACTCCGATTACACTGAGCGTTCTGGTCGACCGATTTCAGAATAAATAAAAAAAATGCACACCATAGTCCTGGAAAGCCGAAAATTGCAGTAGCGTGCGACGGTCAAAACTTTAAGGATATCAGAAGGCAGCACATTTACTAATTTGCATGGACATTTGTCGATGAGAGAGAGGGAGAAGGCTCGTTTCGAAGGAGGTACCGCGTTTGCTGACTTTTGATCAAAAACAACAAAAGGTTGGAATTGCGATACGTGCAATGGATGAAACAGATCGATCACTACACTGCAGGGTCAAGTCAAAAGGGACAAAGGATAAATAGTATTGTATACGTGATCATAGCATTACTAATGCGTATAAATGGCGAAATTTCAAAAACAATGCCATGATGTACAATTTGTGAGGATCAATCCTACATTTGCACATGAGCACATGTACAGCCCAAAGCGCAACATTAGGTTAGTTCATCGATTACCGGCAACTTTAACTGTACATAAGAGATATCATTTAAAAGGTTGCAATCGGGCATATAACATGAGTTTCTCAAATAAAATATTTGACGGTTCCTTACCTCAAAGTACCGTAAATTTAGTTGTTTCGGTTTTCATAAGCACTTTTATATGATAAGTGGTCTGATATTTTCGATATAATTTTTATTATGCAACAATTAAAATGAGACATGTGACACAATGAGATGTTTTTTTTTTGGAAACGTTTATATGAAGGGGAATTGGAAAAATTGGCCCATCCGATCCAAAATATTCGCGTGAATACATTTTAGTATTACTTGGCGATTTTTATGGAAAACATTTTTTCCTTACAGGGACATCTTCAAAATAGGGCATTTTTCCAGGGAGCGGTTGTAAAAAACTTTCATCGAAATATTGGCAATTGCTTCCGTCCCTAGGCTAAAAGACCCCACCGTGCCAAGTTTCGGCAAAAGTATCCAAAGTTGTGACCTCAAAGATATAAAAATACACGGAGAGAGATCAGAAAGGAAGACAGAGAAATTTAAATCAATTCATTTGGTGGGTGTATCTAAAATGCCTTTGAGCATCAGACACTCTTTAGGTAGCAAGCTTGAATTGTCGACTTTTTCTCTTTTCTTGCGGACATAATATCAAAGCTATGGAGAAAAGATAAGAGAATCCCCTTATTCTTAACACTGCGACTTAAAATTATCTTTTAATAGCATTTGACTTTCATAGAATAGCAAACGTTTTGCGATTTCAAAGTTGTCATATAGTGAATGAAAGCTACTTGTATGTGCGGTTTAAAAACGAAATTGGTGCTGAAAACAGCATAATACATTTACAACAAAAGCAAGGGGTGGAGAAAATTACCGGCGACAACTAATCCCCCTCTCCTGCTACCTTACCAAATACGTCTCCAGGCCCTGTCAACAAGTCCTGTGTCACAAGTTGAGCAGCGTGCAAGCAGTTACGGACACGGTGGCTACAAATAGACCTACTCGTACATCTGCTCCTTAATTTTAATCCTCGAGCACATTTTTTTGCACTCCTATAAGCTCTAAAGATGTAAGAAATTTCTTGATTTTTTCTATAGTGACAGGTCGAAGCTCTTAGGCAGCGCAACGTTTCACTGCAGTTACTGTTACTGAAAACGCCTGCATGTGACATAAACCAATATATCGCAGCTTGGTTTAATTCTATGTTTTCACATTTATTTTTTCGCTGTTTTTCGTCGTAAACTGAGTTAGTATTCTATCAGTTTCTTGCAACACCCCATACAACTATTATTGCTTTACTGACTGGCATGAAGATTCAATAAGTGTTATCGTTTGATAGTCCGTTAAGGAGTGTGCAAGGGCAGCAAATTTAATTCTCAGACTGTTTGCTGACAAACTAACACGTAGCCGGTCTTTGCTTAATGCAAGTTAGAACGGGTGGCCAAGTTGATCTTTTTTGTTCTTTCCTTATTTTTTTCCATTTTCAACTAAAACCAAACCAAATTTTGGAAATTTTGGTTTTGTAATTAAAAGCTGAAAAGGGCGCATCGTTGCGTTGTGTCACACACTGTGATGTTGCCGATTATGTCAAGTTTATTCCGCAGACTGTTAGTTAAACTTGTAAATTTCAGTAAACGCAATTTTGCGGTTTAACAAGTTACACACTAAACTTAACCGCTTACTAGATAATAGTCGGTTAATTCATTAAACACTTACATGACACAATATTGATATTAAATGTACTGAAAAACAACAACGACAACAACATTACTATTAAAGTTTCATGCATAAATATATCGAGTTGTAGAATATAATAAAAAAGTAAAATATAATAACGTAGTCGTCGTGAAGGAAAAGACATTAAAGACTTTTAGAAAAGTTTATAAACCTGCAAACTTCATTAGTGTACTATGTTCGAACTCAAGTTCAAATGTAGACAAATTTGAAGTGAACGTAAAATATTTTTCACTCGAAGTAGTGAGAAGTTTCGTTTTTCAAGAAACTTACTTAAAAGCGATGAAATCTTGTTTGCTTAACTTATGTGATTATATATAAGAAGACTGTCGCATAGCATAAGCGGCGATATTCTGAGTAACATCACAGAGAGATAAGGCACAAAACATTTTTATGCCCTACGCCGCATGTTGTACAATGTACATTGAGTCGGTGCGGACGTACATAACACCCAGAAGGACTTAATATAATATTGCCTGTCTGTCTGCGCATGTATTTTTGTCCTTAACATACCCTTAACATTTGTCGGCTTACTTTTGGGACCACTGCCCATATAACGCTTTATTTTGAAATGTCGTTGCGCGGAAACGGAACTGTCGACAAAACCCGCTCCATTGTATTCCACAATCAACTTACCTCTCGACTGCCAATAGTTGTAGGCAACCCGTCTGATTAAGGCTCATGCCAGTTGCAGACGTTAAAACACACATATCTGTATTCCGACATTGAAAATTGATATGAAAAATTTGCCTCGGCTGGGACAGTTTTTTCAACCTCCCTCTCTTCTTACGAAGAGGTGGTCTTTATGTGGCAAGAATTCCAAGGTGGAAACTAGTTCAAGATAGTAAAATGAGATAGAAATTACCTTTACCGAACTTGAATCGCATAGAAGGATTCTTTTTCTGTGGTGAAAACTGCTCCAATGGGTTACATAGGTCTATTTTTCAGTTTTTTTTTTTTTAGTTTAGTACGTTTAATGAAAAGCAAGCCCTTACATGGAGAGAAAGTCAATGTTCTAGTTTTTTTATGACGGAGACTAAATATTATTAACGTTTTTAAAAAGTAAATTAAGTTTAATAAATTTGAATCACGCCATGTGATGTTTTTGGGCTTTCACGAAGAGTGTGCCTTTTTATGAAAATGATATATATGTCGATTGTGTTACCAAAATGAGTGAATACCTGTACTAGACGAAGTGGTGTAGGGCATCTAGTGTCGGCCCTGCCCGACCGTAGCGTCTGTTCTCACTTCTTTTCCTTGCG
The DNA here is from genome assembly GCA_001077435.1 of Glossina morsitans morsitans. Taxonomy (NCBI): domain Eukaryota; kingdom Metazoa; phylum Arthropoda; class Insecta; order Diptera; family Glossinidae; genus Glossina; species Glossina morsitans. Next base: position 17,143 of record CCAG010000647.1, on the reverse strand, counting down.
GATTTTGATAGGTTCGAAACCTTAGTTCTTAACGAAATTGATACTGAAGAGTGTCATTTTGAATATATTGATGCGGAATACTATGTCTGGTAAGTACGGTTTCATAAAAACTATGAAAGGAAATACATTGTTTTTTCTCTTATGACTAGTGACCAATTACAACGCCGCGATATAAGTGTTATTTGGTATGCTGTTCGCTTCCACCTCCAAATTCCTCTTAATTCGTTCTACTAATTAGTTCCGAAATAAAAATTGATGGATGAAGATTTACTAGATTCGTTATTCCGTCCCTTGGATTTTTCTAAGAAGAGTTTTATATTAGGTAAATTAATTGATTCATAACTGTGGGTGTAGATATCCATGTGCAATATTTCCGCTGTGCAGGAGATATGGTTGGTTGTTCTCGCTCAACCTACGCTTCTTCTTCGTTTATCATTGTCGTATAAAATTCATTTTTTATCGTCCGAAATAATTTTATGAAGATAATCCTCCCTTTTATAGCCACTAGCTCAATCGAATTGAAATTGCTTGCTTACTTATTCCTAACCTGCCCTTCTTTTTCCACGAAGTCTAGTTTCTAATTGCTTCATAACTCATATCCAGTCGGCTTAACCATATCCGTAACTAGAAACACATTTCTTTTCGTAATTGTTTCAGTTTTATGTAAAAATTTATTTTCCTCAATTTTTCGTTCCGCATACTTAGCGCGCTCACAGATGGAAGGCATAGAAACGCTGCGGTTTGCAATTACTTTTAGATCAAACAAAGACTATTTTTTACTACTTTCGTTCGAAAAATATAATTCACATTTTTTGTCGGCGGTTTTGTTGTCAACGGAAAGCAAGATGTGTTTATTTGCAATTTTAAATAATTATATAAAAATGTATATAAAAAGTTTTATGGGAGGAGAAATTCGTTATGTAGTCATCGAATAAGAACCAGTTAAGGTCAGAGATGGTGTTGTATCTCTTGTAGTTACATTAGTCGCCATTAGAAACGCAAAAGAACAAAGAAAAAGGCGTCGCATGCTAATATTCAACTCCATTGAAAGTTTGACGACGTCAAAGGGGTCCTTTTTCTCTAATCTGATCAATTATTATCGGTTATTAGTTATTTTTAGAAACAAATTCATTTAAAACGCATATAAATTGTAATCTAGATTTTCTATATAAAATTATTTTTACCATGTTAGAAATATTAAAGTCAATGCTCGCTTGGTGTATTTGTCCTGTAGCACTTAAAGTAATATGACGAGCTCCAGTTAACTGTGTCCTCTTTAACGATATACTCGTATGGTCGTCAAACACAGAATGTAGGCCATATGTTGCAATTGGGTTGTAATGACACAACTTAGCAAAAGGACAAAAATATTTAAAAAATTTAAAAAAATTTTGAGGAAATCCGACAAGGACGGGCGGACGGATAATCACGTCCCACACATTAAACTGGTTAAGAACCTAAATATTTTGTAAAAGCAAAAAATATTGTTAAAATGTGTTATATGAAATATGTAACTCTTTTCTTATAGGTTAAATTATTCTTATTCTCCTCAATAGACATTCTCAAGAGACATTCTCAATAGACATTCTAATAATAAAGAGAAGCCATCATTATTTCGTACAACATTGCCGTTTCTTATAGTGTAATCACATGAAATAGCAGTAAAATAAAGTTTACGGCCTCACCGCAACAAGGATCGAGTCTAAAATTTCGGGGTTTATGCTGAACGTCCTAATCATTAGTTAGTTAGTGACGGAAGAAAAAAAAATTAGTTGTAAATGTTTAATAAAGGCTGTGGCGCAGTATATCATTCATCAGTCTTGTCCCTACAAAAAGAGAATCCCGTCCTTCATATGATTTGTTGCAGGTCGAGCAAAGCGAAAAATTGAAAATACCAGCGGAACAGGGCAAAAACCCTGCACAACTTGTTCCCGCAGCCCATTGCGCATAGCAGTCGCTCATTTATCGAGAAAATCAACTTAAAAATACCCAACGATTTTACACGTCACGATTCTACCACGGTTGTACCGCATGAGGGATCGAACCTGGATCTTTCAGCCAGACGTCATATCCACTAGACTATCCACCAACAGTGTGGATTAAATTAATTTCTTAAATAAGAAGAAAGGCGATTAAAATCGAAAACAATAAAGTTATAAAATAAAAACATGTACATTAATATATATATATATGAAAGTCAAATGAGCGCAATAACCGATTTTTCTGCTACATGTAAATGCTTGCGATAGTAGAATACATTGAGTAGACATTTGCGTGAATACTAATAAGTAGTGCTATAGTGTGCTTATATATGTGCTTGCTTAAGGAATTGCATGTATGGGAACGTAAGTAATAGTATCCTCAATTTTTGTAAAGAGTCCATATATTATTAATAAATGCTGAATTTTGAATTTATCTGGTCATGTTTAACCGTCGCCTTCCTTTTCGACTTTTTATTTACCTGTGGTTTCAAAACCATTGATGGCTGTTGCACGCAGAAGCAAGATATAATAATATTAAGCTTATGCGGACGCGTTCACCTTTTATTATAATGATCGCCATAATCATGTACGTCCGTATGTTTCTCTAACTGATGTCAAGGTACAGGTCGTAGCTTTTGTGATTTTTTGCCGACATATGGTACAAGGAGAAAACACCATTGAAAATGTAATGGATCGGACAATTTTTGCAATGACTTCTTTCCGTCTGTTGGTAAAGTCGTTACATACAAAAAAATTCCAATTTTCGTTATTTCTTCAGAATAAGCATACTCCAGGTTTGTGATGTATTTTAAAGGATATTAGAACCTACCATTCATTGTTCTATAATGTCATATATATAATATACCGTACGAGTTATAGAAAAGGATTCACTAAGGAGAGTAACATTTTAATAAAATTAAAGAATATACACGATGTTCATGACTTATATCACCGAACTTCTTAAGACGACCGAAGCAATTGCATAAATTAAATTAAATGTAATATCAAGTCATATAAGTAACGATTTTATAAAAATGGATTACACTTGCTAGCACGACCTAAAAATTCCTCATTGAGTTCTGTCGTTTAACTGATGCGTCTTCTGTATGTTCAACGACAGCCCGGAAGCATAGAAGTATACTAACTGCCCTAGTAATGCTCAAGTGTACACATTCAAGATGTGCTACTTCCTATCCTGGTAAGGCTTTTAGTTAACTTCCTCATATTTGTCGGGCTGTAGATCCATTCATCATCTTTAGACCCAACTTTCACAATTGAGAGAGAGAACGAGGCTTAAACTGGAGAAAAATATGTTCATGAACATTCGGGAAAGAGCCCATCGATATATAATTTTGTATAAGCATCTACTAACGCCATTTAAAAGATCAGTGTAAAATAAGCCTGATTGAACAATTTAGCCATTGGCACCCTTTATCTCAGTTTTGCTCATAGCAGATGTGAAATTATAACAATTCCTACAACGTACGCAACCCTGTTGTGATAAATAAACTTGTGTGCGAGCATAAACGCACATCTATTAAGATTCAGGTTTTATCTCTTTATCTCTTTATTATTTAGCTTTTATCCCAACTTACGACACCAGTAACACCAACGTGTTTCAACATAGCATTCTGCAATGAAAGCCATGAATGTCTCTTGGAATCTTTACAAATGAAATTTTAGAGGTTTGAAAGAGTGGAGATAGAAACTTAAAAAAGGAAGAAGAAGAAAGGCAAAGTTTTTCAACTACACTACATTTATGATGAGCATCCGTCAGCCAACCTGTCAGCGAAACGTCCAAGCCGGCTAACCATCCAGCTGTCCAGCCGTCAGTCAGCTTCCTTTTAATATGAAATTAGCGAGACGGCCAACAAGAGAGAGCCAACTAAACATTGCTTTTTTATTCAACACATTTACCTTCGCTTCCGAAACCAAAAAGAATTTATTCGTCTACCTCATGAAAAGTAAATTATCATTTGAATTTAAGCACAATAATCTGACTTCTTGTTATTTCATTTTTATGCCCACCATCGAGCGATGAAGTATATATTCATTTTGTCAAAACGTTTGCAACATTCAGAAAAAAGTTTCGTACTACATATATTCTTTATCAGCTTGAAAATCTAATTCGATTTAAGCGTACCCTTTGGCCGTCGGCCGGTCTGTGAAATGTCCGTTGTAAGCATTCTCGTGTCCGCAAAATTGTTGTCGGCTTCAAATTTACAAAAGAATTCGAAAGCGATTCAAACCTTTCAAACAACGCGCTTACAACGTTCATGCGCCTTTTTGCTGCGTACTCATGACGTACAACACGTACACCATATAAATGTCCACATTTACAGAGCACTGTTGGAGTTTAATTGTCCACATTTTAAATGTCCACATTTAGAGAGCACTGTTGGAGTTTAATTGTTTTCTTTTTTCTGTCATTTTTGCGGATGCGGATGGAGGATGTAAAAGAATTCGGTCATACCCGATTAAAGTTGTCTTTTACTTGTTGGATTTGTTTCCGTTTCGTTAGCCTTTTTATGTTTTTTTTTTCCTTTTCTGCCGAGTTAAAGTTAGATAATCACAAAATGAACTTTTGTATAGATAGACTGAAAAAGAGAACGGAAACAGAAAGTTGAAAATAGTTACTCTGCATACTTTAACATATAAATAATAAGTAGTAGTAGTAGTAGTGGTCTGACATCCATTATCACTGAATAGCACTATGGCTTTACTAGCTATGTGTTTCGTTTTATAATGCATAGACATATGCATCAGTTACTCATATTTATGCTTGATTGGCCTGCAATAGGGAATCCATTTACACATCTCTGGGAACCAAACAACCGTCTTTGAGGCAAAAAAAAAACGTAAGAATTGTCTTTGTTAGGCAGTTGACACGCCTATAATTAAAGGAAATGTTTGGAATGTTCATCTGTCGATTTGAAATGTTTTGGCAACAACAACAAACGAATATCACGCACTCACTTATCCACACTTTTGAATGGTTCAGAATAAAAGCCTACAATGACAATGGAATATGAGAGAGAGCTCAGGGAACGCCTTTCCATTGATAACGATAATCACTGAAGGAAATAATAGGAGTTAATGCAAAAATCTCAAAATATCTTCTTCTTCTGCCTCATAGAAAAGAAACAATAGTGAATAATAAATATAAGTATTCGCCATGTTATGAGCAAAATAAAAAAGTTACACATAAAAAGTTATTTGGAACTTTAAAAATGATTTTCTGTCTGGGAGATGATTAGTCCCTAGAATTTCATGCTCAATGGCATGGTTCGGATGGTGGTTACGATATGAAAGGCTAAGGGCGGAAGTTGCTGCTAGAATAGAACGACGGGTAATAGAATAATAATATGCAAGAGTTGCTACGCACACATTCAAGTATTAAAAAGAATTTTCCTTTGGAAAATATTAGTTGTAGTGATACCCACTTGTACTCGTACTTGTAACGAATCATATCACAATGAGCCTCACAAAAATGAGTCATGTAGCTTAGATAGGAACTTGTTTTATAGTTTATATTCCTTTGTTTATCGAAGCAAGCTATATATAAACGAAATTGGCAGCACCGGAGATATTCTTGCAAAACATCATTAATGTAAGGGTATCGGTGGCATGCAGTGTGTAATTTATGAAAATTTAAATTTTTAAAAAGACATTTAATCTACAATGCCTTTAGGTGGAGGGATAATGAAGTAATTTTATTAAAAATTGTTTTTTGCGTGAATGAATGTCTGACCAAACGAATCCATTCTGTGCTGATAACCAATGTTTCGATAAACTTATCCAAAACACCATGGCCTGCTTTTAGGCTTGGGAACTACCATTAGGACTACCATTAGGGAATTAGCGAAATTACAAATCATTTGATAAGACAATGCAAGAGAGGGATTCGCAGGATACCAGCGATCTTTGCGGAGCGCTTTGGATAAAGTTCAAAATTTCAAGAAAAATATTTCTTTCAAGCAATGGCTTTTTTAATTATTGTTTTATTTTTCTAAAAGGTCCAAAGCATCCATTAAGTTAATAAAAAAAAGAACAGAAGTTCTCAGCAAAACATTAAGTTTAAGATCCTTTCTAGTACATGCTTATGATTGAAGTATGCATTGCTCGTACTTTCGTTTTCATTAAGATTTGCAGACAAAAGTGAAAACAACACCAAGTGTTGTTTTTTAATTTGTTTATTAGCGAAATAAAGCCAAATTCGAATATCATTGCGTCGTTTTTGTTCTTCTTTACTTTTTTATTAACACTTAAAACATCAGAAGGCACTACGACATATGTTTGCGTTAAAGTACGTTTGTGATCCGACGTTCGTCTGCTTTGTCAACATTCCTAGAAGAGCAAGCATATACAATTTCAGTGGAAAATAAAAGCTTATATCAGAGAATTGAAAGATTCGGCCGGATTGTGACATAAAAGCGGGCGATTTAGGATAAAACGCCTTAAAAATTCGCACTTTAGTGAAAGTAAGTTTTTTTTGTACGGATTGCAAAGAATATTATATCAGCTACAGAAAATAAATGCGTCTACATTGAGTGCACAAATGTTTAGCATAGTGTTGCCTTTCTTTTGCAGATCGAACCAACCCCATGCGAAAAACCCATTTTGATTTCAAAGAAAGTCCTTCAGAGTCAAAAAATGCATATATATATACATGTATATAGCGGGTCACAGCGCTCATACGGCGAATTTTCAAAATAAATCGTTATGTGGTAAGTGGTCGAAAACGTGGCCCGATCCGTTCCGTTTTCAAAAGCGTTTGTTCTTGAACGAAAACACACCAGCGTATCAAATTTCATCAAAATATTTCAAAGAAATTACGGTCAGTAGGTTGAACACAAAACCGAACAGACGGAGAGGCGAACAGACAGAAAGTCATTCTGAATCGTTCGTTGCAATAAGTCCTTCTGTGTTTACCTACTTATGTAAGGCTGAAGAATGATGTTTTATGGTTTTTTTTTGGAATATAAGGCTCCTTGATCTTGATTCTTGACAGTAATCTAGGAATCTAATAGTGAGGATAAGAAAGTTTAACGTAAACTGAGGATGTAAGTTTCCCCTTCTACAGATGGGAAATGGAAGTGTCTCAGTCCTTTAATGAGAACAGCAACTCATTTATCTTGTTCTTTTTTTCTTTTGCAATCCCTTAAGGTAGAAATTTTCTCTTTCATATTCTCGAAACGTTAATTATGAATCCTTCTACGTGCAATTTGTATGCTTAAATAACCCCGAGAACAAAAAGATGATCAAGATGTCGTTGTTAAAATAAAAAATTTTAATCCTACATTGATGGCACACTTCTCTTGCCCGTGTTTTATTACTATTTCTTCTTTATTCATTCTATTTTTTTTCATACGTCCACTTATTTCATTTGGTTATACGTTGGTTATAAGCAGCTAAAAATGCATCGATCAATTCATAAAGCTTATGAAAAATCCACTCCAAAATAGTTTAAAAACAAGGCACAAAAGGCACAAACGCTAAGCCTTAAACTAACAGTACATGGTAAACAGGTGTAGAGGAAGTACTAGTAGCCGGCCATCATCGTGAAAACGTGAATGCATGTGGATGCATAATTATAACAAATGACTTCTTTAGCTTATTTGAATATACATTTAGATATATACATATTCTTATTCTTATTCTTATATATATATTGTTATCTTATTCTTATATATGTATTATATTAAAAGGATTTTTCTTTCTTGAATAAAGTATTAGTACAGGTAGCACAAAGAAATACGATTTGGATGATTTATAGCGAGTAGAGAAAAATGAGAAATAAATAAATGCTTATATTGCATTTATATTACGTTTATTTAAACGTTGTAATCGCGTTCAATTGATCAATTTATCAAAAAAACTGTCGACAAAAAGAGCGGGTAAATCCCAATTGGAACTTAAAACCACAATTATTCCAATAGCCAATAACGTAAATACTAGCAAGTAGAAACAACATATTAGGTCATGGTCCACCATTAAATTACTTATACCGTAATGAGAACTTTTCAAGAAAGCGGAAAGCGATCCGAACCATTTTCAATGTTATACTTGGGCCAAACACGTCAGCATACGAGCTCCCTAGGACTGTAAGTTAACCATAAAAAAGGAGACGGACAGATGGACAGACGGACGGACAAACCTAGATCAATTCAGAAAATGATTCAGAGCCATACTGTATAATAGAAGGTGGATCTATCTCAAGTGCTTCCGAGTGTTGCATAAGTCAACACAAACTTAATATACGCTTGTACAACAAATTATTTAAGGTACAAAAATTCGAAACCGAAGGTGATTAATAAAGCATTTAGAGGTACAGGCCCGGCTACAAACGAAGGGGAATTTGAAATTTGTTGCCTTTCAGTTGCAAAATAGTTAACAGCCACAATTACGGATGTAATGAGCTGCCGACCAGCGACACTTTTATCAAAGCACGGACTGAGGGAGCAGAACTTTTACACTCAGCGCATAAACAATGAAGTAAAGATGTGATATCCTTGATTTAGTTTCTTTGCTTTGTAAGATTAGCTAATCAGCGCTGCTTTTATCTAGTATTCCCTAGTCATATCTTTTTCGAGGTCATCTTTTCTTGTTTTTTCTAACATATTCATACACCCTTTCCCAAGTGGATGATTTACATTTTCGGAGACTTTAGCCTTCCGAGGAGTCCGGGCCCAATTTCAATTGTTTTGATTTCCCGTTATCCTTCTTTGGATTTTGCCTATGTTCAACTCGTTTTTGTTTGCTACTTGACAAACTGGGTTCAGATTGTGATATAGGGGTCTTGTATGGCGCCTTCATAATGTGATGACTGATATCGTCTTCTCTCCTTCGTATTGATTAATTTTATTTACTAGATGAACCAACTTACGTTTGAGTTTTATAATAGGCTTTTCTTTTGTATCGTCAGTTTCAATACGAAATTACCCATCTGTGCAGTATAAGGATGATGATAAATCACAATTATTGATACAAAGAATGGCCAAAGGGCTTCGTTTGGCAATGCATCTTGAGGCTGAAGTTGTTCTGTTTCCACATTGTCGGTGTTGCGGGACGCCGTCTGCTTGCTTCGCCATTTGCACTCGAAGTCAGTCATAGACATATCTATTTGCTTGCCGAAGCAGGAAATCCGTTATATATACTAAATATTCATATATTTTTTATTTCACAATTTTTTTTTTTTGGCGAATGAATGACTTTGTTGAAAACATTATTTAAAAAGAATAGGCATGAGAAAGTTTCCTCTTTCATAATCATTACTTCACGGTTTATTCCCTGTGCCGAAAAGTGCTGCTCCCTTAGTACGCTCTTTGAGAAAGATCTCTAATGTGAATCGGAATTAAAGATAACCTACTTAAAAAGCGAGAACAAGCTTTGCCGAATCGTTTGAACAAACAAAACAGAATTTATTTAAGCGTGAACGACGTGGTTTCAACTTCTTGTTTCGATCTTGGGAATATTCGAATAACATTATTATTATACAAAGGATAAGCATGAAGTTTCAAAAAATATTGTTCTTCGTGAAATTAACCCGGGCTTAGCATTCTTATTATTCGTATACAATACAAACATAAGAATAACATAATTTAAAAGGAATAATGGCTTCCCATCCAATCACCGAAAAGCTCCTTGCTCGATTGCGGCGAACGATTAAGACGTTATATAAGACACAAGAAGCAGCTATTAATACTGCGCACTTTCACTAATGCTGCGCAATAGAAATTGCGTGCAGCAAATTATTTTGCTCGGCCTATGGCTTGAACTGATAATGCCACGCAGGTGCCCCAATTTTCAGCATTCTTTATACATCCGCCACGAAGTCTGCCTGTACTACTGTTTGGATTCCATTGTGTAATTACGGGACAAATCTGCGTCCAAATAATCGGATAAAACGAAATTTATTGTCAATAAAATATGAAAAAGTCTTTTCAGAAAATTTGTATACGCAAAATAAGACCATTGTCTTAGCATAGTACTTAATACCTTAACTTCTCGTCCGCAACACCCGGCAAAAGCGGAAGTTTAAATAAAAAAACTGCCGCATTCACTATACCGTGAATGAATTTTGTTTCTTTCCTTCCTTTCTAGAAATGTATTCAACAGTTTCAACGGCACTTATTTCGCTCCTATTTTATTACTAATATTGAAATTTTCCTTTATATGTGGGAATGCATTTATTTTAAATAGTTGTAGAAGAGTGCAACGGAATTATTGGCTTCGATAATAGCACTTTCTACTCTTTTTACGCATTATAGTTAGTTTGTTAAACAAACGCAAGATCATTGGAGTTGTCAGTAGCCCAGTAAACAATCTTCAAATTGGTACCATAGTGATCTTGCGGCTGTGTTTTCGATTGTTGATAAACCTTTCCAATTCTACTCTTCCATTCCTCTACGTTGACAGTAAATTCGTCCCAAGTCATTTCATTTGAAAACATGGACATTTGAATTGCATTCAAAAGCATCAAGCGAATGATTTGTTTGTGTTCTACATATAAACAATCGTTTCAAAAACAAGTTCGATACACGTGTGGAAACGGATGTTGCGACGTTATACCACTGGGCCTGTGATGTTGCTTACAAAAAACTGCTTCACCTACTTCCCTGTCCGATCCCAAAACACTTCATTGCGTAAACATTTTCTTCGCTTTGCCTTCAGGCCAATTCAAGTCTATGCCACTTAAGCTTTACAAGCTTAAATAGAAACTGCTTGATACGGCTACCGCATAGTCTAGTGGATAGGACATCCGGAAACAAGTCGAAATATACTTCAAGTTCAAATCCTGATGTAGCAGACAGACAATGGACTTTAGTACAAACTTGCCTGTTATCTCTGTTGCACATCTTTTCGTGGGCCTGATGTTGTCATCCCACCTGCCACTTTTGATTCTGATTCTATATCTACCCAAAAAGCTGTTATAAGCGTATCCTCACAGTGAACACAAAGCAAACAACTTGAAACAACCATAAACTGTTATCTTACTGGAACACATTTGCTCATCTAGAACAAGCCTCTAATCAAACGGTGCCGCACTCACAAACAATTTATTCATGGTTTCCACATCAAGTCTTATTTTATAACGGCGGTCATAGTCTGGGTGCCCAACACACTTGTGCGGACCTTATTGTTTCAAATCTATCGACCATTCTAGTCTGTTTTATTTGATCGACTTTTCCCTCGTAGACTCTAATATTTGGGTAGTCGGACATGGACACGAATGTGGTGATAATTGGAAATTAATAGATTTAAGTAGTATTCACAGGAGGACACTTGGAGACCTTTTTTTGGTTGACGGTTTTTTGTTTAGTCGTGAATGACAGTGAATACATCCTCAACTTCGGAAATAATTTGAACTGGGATTTCAAGTGCGGTTAGTCGAGGGGAAAGGTCTGTATTTCCTGTGAAACGAATGCGTTCTTCAGTGTTTCCAAGTTGAACTTTTTCCATATAAGTTCCCTACTTCGTTGCCTAGAAGCTGCATCACCAAGAATAGCTAACGGAGGATCTCCTTAGTCTTGTCCTTCGTCATCGTCATTACTGTCCTCTTATTGTTTTATTAGATCTTCTACGTCTGGGTAATAATCAACTTCGTTTAAATCACCCTTACCTTCGTTCATCTTCAGAAACATCTACGTTTTCAAGGCGGGCAAAACGTTATAATTATGTATTTGGCTTTAGCTTTCTTTGAAATCTGGTGTCTTAGAAAATGGACTAATCGATCGAAATGGCCGTTTCATGCGAGTCATGAACCATATATCATCAAAATTAATTCAAAGTTAATTCTTAAGGAAAGGTTCTAAAGAAAGGTTCTAAGAAACTATGCTCAAGTATTTGGAAGCGAAAAACACAGCTTTTTGTGCCAAATCTCTTACCTAATCCAAGCAGACTGCTAATAGTAAACCTCTTCAACATATTGAATGTTCAACAACGCTTTATGACCTTCTACTTATGAAAGTGTGCCAATGATTTGGAAAAGGTTGAAATAATTAAATTCTTTCCAAAGCTGCTTTTGTAGGTGGCACAATTACTTAGCACCCTGCACTTAGTATTGTTAGCACAAATTGTTGTGGAATTACATAAAGCCCAATGTGGTTAAAATGCAATGAATTTTACAAAAGTGCAAAACAACAACAACATTATATAGAATTCGAAAAAGGAAATTTAAAAAAAAAGCTCGAACTTTTCGAATAACCAACGCCAAGCCCCAGCTATATCTGCACTTTAGTTTCGCTTGGTCAACACGCATAACAGAAAATTACGATTTGTTCTATTTGCTTATCTGAAGAAGACAGACAGACAGACGTGTAGTATATCTATATTTCACTAAGAATCATATGACAGATGCATTTCAAAACGCATCTGCTGCTAGTTTACGTATATCATATCATGTTCAGGCTATTGTGTGTGTGTGTGTGTGTGTGTACACATCCTTTAGGAAATCATTCATCGTAGACCAGCTTTTATTGCATGTGAATTATTATGAATCGTGCAGGAAAAACTTTTGTAGTTTTTCTATCCCCAAGATATAGTCTAGCGTGCAAAGGCAAAAGTTCACACACACATTTGTTTAATTTTAGGTCTCATACACCATGCATATTGCTTGCTTAACGCAACAAGAGCCCAGAGCTCTACTAATAGTTTGCTCGTACAAAAAGTTAATACTTTCCCAAAAGACCTAGAAGCTGACTTGTGCAGCTGAATTTCTAAAGCGCCAACTGCAAAAAAAGAGGAAAAATCATAAACTAATATGCATTCATACATTCCTTGTATATGCACGCATACACATGTATAGGCAAACATTTTTAGTTTGGGTATCAGTTTAAGTGAACTTTAAGTATTGAAATGATAGTCAAAAACATTATGCAAATGCGTCTCTTTTAAACTTTGTCCACCAAATTCGCAAAAATTTGAACGTAGGCTTGCAGGTTAATGAAATAACTTCAAGTAAAAATATTAAAAAGTATTTAAGGAAAAAAATTCAAAATCTTTCAGGAGCCTTATAGCGGTCAGACCGACCAGTTTCTTTGAAAAAATAAGACGCCAAAGCATTTCCTCCTCCCCCACTATTCAGCCCATTTTTAAAGGACGTTATTGCATTTCATACATACGTACATACAATGATTTCGACTTGACTCCTTGACAGCATCTTCATGGATCCACTGGTAATTTTTCTTGATAGAGCACATGCTCGCTGAAGTCATACTGGGTAATGATTTTCGAAATGCGTATACATTGAAACCTTAGCGCAAAGTATGTTAAAAACGACGTGAACACACAATAGTTTGAGTCATCGCGGTGCGATGTTACTTTTATAGTCAGTTGCAAAATTTTCTTTAGTCCCTGCAATAGGACTCGCCCTCGTTGGTTTATCAAAACGACTAAAAAGGAAAACTTTATAAATTAATTCAAATACTAGAGCGTGCACTTCTCGTCGCTTTGTCTTGGAATCGTTGAAACGTCAAAATGTTGTAGAACAAATAAAATAAATGGATGAAAGAGATACGTAGAGGAGATACGCTTGAAAGATGTTATGAATACTTACATTCATTCAATTTATATTCGTACACGCGATATTGTATGTTGCCAAATGTCTGCATTATGCGTTTGCCAAATAATTAGTGTTACAAAAATACCGCATTTGATGATTTGAGTTTTCAAAAACAACAGTTGATTTTCTAAGAAACCAAATTTCAAAGGAAGCGAAAGCCAAACACACATTCATAACGTTTTAACCGCCTTGAAAATGCAGATATCACAAGGACAGTAATGACGATGATGAAGAACAATACTAAGGAGATCCTCCGTGAGCTATTCTTGTTGATGCAGCTTCTTGACAACGAAGTAGGGGACATATACGGAAAAGGTTCAATTTGGAACGCACTGAAGAAAGCATACAGGAAATGCAGACTTTTTCTCTCAACTAACCGCACTTCATCATCCCACTTCAAATTATTTCCGAATTTATAAATAAGGATATGTTTACTCTCATTGGCGAGCAAACAGAAAAACGTCAAGCAAAAAAATGTCTCCAACTATTCTTCTGTAAATACTACTGAAATCTATTAATTTCCAATTATCAAGATATTCATGCCCATGTACCATTACCCAAATATTAGATCCTACGGGGGAAAATATGACTTCAATTATATACAACAGACAGAGAGGGTCGATAGATTTGAGAAAATGAAATCCGTAACTCATTTCAATGATAATGTGCAGCACCAGCCAGTTGGGCACTCAAACCATGGCCGCCGCCATAAAATAAGACTTGCTGTGGTACCGTTTGATCAGTGGTTTTCTCTAAATGAGCAAATGCGTTCCACTAAGATAACAGATTATACTTACCCAACAAGCCATATAAATGTGCTTTCAAAGTGTTTGCTTTGCATTCACTATGAGTACACGCTTGTAACAACTTTTTGGATAGGTATAGAATCAGAATCAAAGGTCGCAGGTGTTAGATTAGATTATTTTATCACATTATTGATATGGCAGCGATCAATTCGTGGGTATTGCATAAGCCAAGCAAGCCCAACCTTACATTAGGTGATTGTACATCAGAACTTGCAAAGACATTATGCTCTTATAAAATGTATGACGGGAATAAAAGAAGAAGACTCAGTAACCTAGAAAAGGAGATGGAAGCTAAAAAACGTCGAGGTCTCACCAAGTCTGTCCTTTCAAATGATATGCGGACTGGCCATAATGAAAAAAGGTATAGTTCAAACTTCCAGGTTGCGTAGGATTTTCACGGCCTGAGCTCATCAAATGCTGGATTGCTTTGTGTCACAACAAAAATCCTAATTGCATTAATGTGTTCCTTTGATTAATAATATGGATATTCTTATACTACAAATAATATAAATATATGACTATTTGTCTACGTCTACAATAATTGCAGCAATAGACGCAGATTGCTGCCAGAGATCTATATACCGCTTTTTTCCAACACATTATTGATTTCTGCATAGAATAAATTGGTAAATACCACATGCATGTGAATGTTAGAAGGATAGACATGTATCGCAGAATTACTACAAAAACAAAATTGAACAAAAACCCTGGAGATCATGTAAAGAGGTTCTGAAGTAGTTACCAAGCAAATAATAAATATTTCTCTAAGAAAAGAAAAGGCTTGAAAAATGTGTATATGTTGGTGTGTATACATTATGCATGTGCATGTCGTACACATTCAAGATAATGTTTTTTTTATAATTTCAGTGCAAGTAAAAATCACATTTACTTAGTTCGCCAGTTCTCCATATAGTGTGTTGGAAATTAAGCCCGACGCTATGAATAGATTTGTACACACATACCACAATTTCATAGCGTTGTGACCCAATGATTGATATTTCTTTTCCATGTATATCGTTATGCGGTCAAATGCTTAGATAACGTATTGTTGCGTTATCCGAATAATTTCTAAGAAGAGGTCCATACCGCTGACTTGTGATTTTAAGGATGGCGTGGGTTTTATTTACAAACCTTTAAAGATTTACAATTACAACGTTCTCGTGCTTCTTGTTGTCTCGTTGTCCGCTCGAGTATCAAGAATCAATTCTCTTGGCTCGACCGTCGTTGCTTTTTGCAAATATTCCTTTTGAAAGGCAGCCACCGATATCGGAATTTCTCTCTGACATTTTTGTATTAATCCCTCTTACCTGTGAAATGTCCTGCGAATTATTATTAAGCTTGTCAGCAATCGTCAAATGCGCCCGCAAGTGAATCATCACACATTTAAAGCATTTTGCTTCCTAGAATATTGCATAGTTTGTAAGCAAATTAATTTTATTAAATGTGTGATTTTCGTACACGTATTGGTAATTCGTTGTATATTAATTTCAATACGTAATTTCTTTTGAGCGCGCATTCAAAAGGTATATTAAGCTTGTGGAGATGTATGCAACACCCAAACAGACTTGAGACAGACCTATCTTTTATTATACCGATCGACTCGGCATCGCTTTTTGAGTCGATTTAATTTTTTTCGTCCGTCTGGCGGTCTTGTTTTTGCCGTTAAACTCGTAGGCCGCAATCTTTGAGATATTTTGATGAAAATTTGATGCACTAAAGTGTTTTAGGCCGCGGACGAACCTTATTGAAAATGGGTCGGATCAGAGGACTTTTTCAAAACTTCCCTTCCCATTTGGAAAAGTTGCATGAAGTGACATGAATACCTGCAGAGTGGCTATTTTAGGCCATCTAATTGTCGTCCGTGGCCCACTATAGCGTCTTTGCTTGTTTTTATTATAAGCATGTAACGTGCACCCATTTTATTTAAATGTGGCTGTGTTAACAATTGCCACGATTACGTTTATCATTAATTAACAATTTTCACTTAATTTATTTATTAATTTGCACAAAATTTCAATACCTGGAGCACAATTTCTCTTCCACATCCAATGTGTTCAAATCCGTAGATAATTTGCTTTGTAACGTTAGTCCCAGTCATTTGGGTCATAAGACAAATCAATGGGGTTTGAAGTATTCGATTTAGATCGAACCAACTTTGTCTTAGTAAACGACTGGAACGTGTGAATTCAAATAATGAAGACATATCGCTTTCCACATAGGCTACCAGTTTCTCTTTTATAAAATAATAGAAAAATATGAATTTCGTATAACCTGTCGCTAGCTCAACTGGTCCTTGTAACTCTAATAGTCTGAATGTCGTGAAATTTTGACATATTTCGGTTCAAGGCTGCTACTATCTAGAAATCATATGGTTTTGATTATTGTTATTCTACTTGTATATATGTCACCCTACGACCTTATGGAGTATGTGTCTGCTAGATGTTGCCAGTGTTTTATACCATTCAAATACATTGCGGCTAGCATTGAACCTAATCCACTTTCCTACGGTACACCTTAAGCTATTGGAACCTTAAAGCTTGTGAAGTTCTTAATCTGTGCACATATATTCTGTTGGAGAGGCAACTTTTGAATAGCAGTGGTTCGTTTTCTAGAGCACCACCTACACACAATTTCTACCGCAACATGTGATGAAAGTCGAAAACATGTGGAAAATCATAAAATATACCAGAACCCCTATAAAACCTCCATCGAAGCCTTGATCCATGGAGCTGATTACATTTGAAGTCGCAATTTTACTGCTAAAAACTTAATCTATTTCCCGTCAATAGCTT
>CCAG010000646.1:0-14717 GCA_001077435.1 Glossina morsitans morsitans | reverse complement strand
CAGAACGGAATTTCACACTGCTCGATCAATTATCAGTCCTTCACGCTGCATATACTTTCAACTGTCACCTTAGCAATATTGCTTTGTTTAAATTCGCAAAGCATTACATGTTGAATATGCACTTTTTGCACAAATTTTCGATGATATAAAGCAAAGGGAGGAGTATTGGACTAATATGGTCGTTTCTTTAAAAAAATGTTGTGGCAAATTACAATAAAAAATTTGATGATAATTTTGAATTGAAATACAATGCAAAAAATTAACTTTGGCATTAATTTGCTTTTTATCTGGAAGATACCTTCTGTAATTTCATTTCGCAGAAGATATGACTCTAGCGGAGTCAGACGTGAAAGTTTGAATTGATTAAGTCGTGTCCGTCTGTCTGGGCAGTGTTTGTTGTTGCCATTCTCTAGATCGGAAAAAAAAACTGTCGATTTCAAATTTGGTAGAAACATTGGAAGTTTTTGCACACAGGTTGGTATCGAAAATTGGCCAAATCGGTCGGAGCAGAAGCGCGCAGTAGAGCGTAAACTGAAAGCAACTCCGTTCTTCTTAACAAAGATTTTTGCTCGTACTCGGAAATTATTAAAGTCAGAAGGCTGAAATTTTTCACATTTGCTTTGCGGAACACTCTACTCTTTACGCCCAAAAATTGAAATAACCGACGATGTTCACACAAAGTTACGAGTAATTAAATTTTGTTTATTTTACTTTTTTGATGTTTTGCCGTAAGACAAACAAAACAGAATATTTAAAACTATTTGTACATTCCTCAAATGAAGATGTACTGCCTACCTAAAAATGGATTAAGCCGTTGTGCTTGCCGAGCTAATGAATTAATCGGAAATGAGTTTTGAGAAGCAATTTTTCGCCAAAAAAAAAACTCGATCATTTGCTAATTGCTTTAGTTGTCATTCGCAAACCAAACGATATTTTTGCGATGGTCGTTTCATAATCATTTACAAATGCTCAAAATGTCTTGTTGTTCTCACCGAAGGTCGGGAAGGGAATTTCGTTTAAAAATATTAAAACAAAACTTTCCACTCCTTTTTTGTTGTTGTTTTTAACTCACTTTGGCATACAATTGTCATAAGAAAATATCTCACGCGTTTTATTACCTTTTCATACCTAAGGAGGAGGATATGGTCGCTTTGCAAAATGTTTGCAACACACTAGTGTAACCTTCAAGAGACTTTCTAAAATGTATGTATATGTATATGTATATTTTTAATTAGGATTAATATGTGAATCGGTGTTGTCCGTTCACTTATGTAGCTGTCTGTGTTAAACATTTTCCCGATTTTGGCAAACTATTGAGAGACTGTTGAGCGCTCTTTCGTAAGTAGCGTCTATGAGTACGCGTCGTACAACATACTGAGAACTGAGAACTTCTTTCCTTTCCTTTCTTTGTTTTTATTCATCAGTCATAAACTCTACATACATACATACAAATGAGATCCTACAGCCACGCGCAATGTTATAAAGTAAGAAAATTTTACAATTTTTTGTCTAAATCGATCGATAAATTGTTTATCGATCATGTTTTCTAATCAATGTATCGAAACTGCTGCAAGTACTTTACTTATTTTATCTTAAAATGTAATTTCAAAAAAATTGTTAAAAATTTCAATGAAAACAATACAAATTGTTGGAGCTATGATGTGTGTATACCACTTTTAGAAATGTTGTTTTGAAAAAAAGATTTCAAAGTTCCGAGATTAACTATAAAAAAAATAGGAAATTCGACTTGAAATAAAACTTTTTGCCACATTATCTATTAAGCCATTGATTTTCTGTTTTATTTATTGTGGTATTTCTTCGCGAATTAAAGATGTTAGATATAAAATATTCGGTCGTAGTTGCAAACACCAATCGGATTTACCGATTTGCTTTTGTTGCACTTCTCATATTTATTGCTTTATTGTCGTCGCGTAAGAATATGTTCATTAAAAAGCATTCAAGACCCTTTTCAGTACCAAATTTTAGTGCCTCGCAGTCAAAAGAGATCGCACATATATATTCGTCTTCGTTTACGGCTTAATAAAAATGCGCTTACTCCTCTCCTTACGCGAAAAATTTCGCTCAAACACACTCGATTATCTTAAATAGAGAATTTTCAAGAAATGAAGATTTTGTGCGCATCGAAGGTTTTTATTTCATCAGTTTTATTACGCTGGCAGATGGCGATGGTGATGGCGATGAAATAAAGCAAGACTATTATAACAAAGAAGGAAGAATGTACGCGAGAGAGGGGATCGTTTTTTCGATATTTCTTGGACGTCTTTCGCAGCGTAGGACAAACCGAGCGTTTTTATATTGAAAAACTGTCGTAGAACGTGTTTTTTGCATATTGGAGTGAGTATTTGCCTTAGTAGCGTTAGTGGTTGTTGAGTCAGCAAAAATTACATCAGCTCTTCATGCGCTGCAATCACTTGTCCTCAGGATCGCCGTGCATACTGGGCTTAATTGTGGTTCACTCAGGCCTGCAGTACAGTTTCAGCAACACATCTCTTCCAATTAAATAATGGAAGGAATAGCTCCCGCCTTTTTTTTTTGGCACAAAGTTTGGAATATAAAGGAAAGGTCGAAAAAAAGCGTACTATCCACCTTTCCAACGGTATAACTCAATTTAAGTGAAGTCCTCTCAAGCGCGTAATCTCTCAATATTGAGTTAGATTTGCACTAAAGACAAAAAATAGACGACAGTCAATTTAACATTCATAAAAGCGACGGCAATAATTAAAGTTTCCTTAAAATATTTTTTAGAATCTCATGGTTATTGTCATTACTACCTTCTCCTTTTTTTCCCCCTTTTTGTTCACCAAAATGTTATTATACCCTACAACACTTTTGGTAGAAGAGTAAGTTAAGTTTGTGCTAATGAATACAACATCGAGTAGGACTTGAGAATCGATCTAAACTTGTCCGTCGGTCCGTCTGATTTTCTTTTGTTCAACTTACGGATCGCTATTTTTGAGATAAGTTAATGAAATTTGGTGCAACGACGTGTTTTGGCCCAAGGAATTATGCTATTGAAAATGGTGCGGATCGGTGCACTTTTTCGACCGCTTCCCATATAATGCATTATTTTGAAAAAATCGTGGAGAGGTATTTAGTGGAGACCGTGGCCCACTACAATATATTCCTAATTTAAAGGAAAACAAATTAAGGACCTATTGTAAGCATAATACCTGATGTAAGCGTAAGTACTTTTTTGATATTGGTATAATGACGTTCAATAAGAAACAAGAACTCTTATTACAAAGTCTATTGCTACTCCAACCTCCGCGCTGCCATGCTTTCTTGTTTTGTTTTTTATATGCTGCACCATTTCAGTGGGTCAGGTTACATTAAGTTTGGGCGAATGTATATAAAATCATGAAAAATTCTTTTCATTGCATCGATTGATGCAGATCTTCTCCTGAATGAACTCAAGTCTGTCTGACGCCTCAGATCCGCATTTTCGAGGTACTTGGACGAACTTTGATAGGGAAAGAGATATTGACATCTTTTAGTCAAGCAATGACAATGACGTCCCACTTGAAAAGCCTTTGCGAATTATATTTTAGCACTAACTTCCAGTATTTTTTGTTAAAAATTGGAAAACCGATTTGATGCATAGATTTCTTGTGGACAATTTAGACCACGTAGATGTACTTAGGAGTCCTTCCATGTAAGAGAGGCAAATCTTGGCATGGCAAGAAAGTCAACATTTAAATTTTACGACGAAAATATGTGAAGAATAAAAGCAAGCATATGCGGTTCCTCTCTCCCCTCCCCCAAGGAACTCTTCTATAAGGGGTGTCATGAAAAGCAATGCTTTACTGGGCAACAAGAACTTGTTTTTTTTTTTTTTTTTTGACGACGCAAATAAGTATCGAGTAAAACAATTTTTTACCCAAAAAACTCATCCTTACCAAATGTGAATGAGATCGGCTCGGATTTCGGGATGCATTCGCCATATTTCTCTAATGTAGTTCTCTAATGTAATAACAGAAAGTTATCTTGTATGGCGACTTTTATACATAAACTTGAGCTGGTTGCAACCCGTTTGAGACGATGAACGGCGAAGATTCATTGACTTAAATGATGGCAAATAAAAATATGGAAAGAGTTGTTTGATATTAGTTAATATTTCAAATGCAGGAGAGAGCTTCGCTGTAGCTAAGTCCGTAGGACATACCTAAAAATATTTTCAATTTTAAAGTGAAAAGTATTTCTGTCACAAATTAAAAGAAATTTCCTATGATAGGCTCTTGTTTCTGTACAATTTCAGTCATTTAAAATAAAAGAAACTTGCAATATAAAGTAAACATGGTTGTGGGAAATGTAGACACAAATGCCGGTGCGGCCGAAGCTAATAATGCACATCCATCTGGCATTCCACAGGATCAAATAGACAACATAATGAGTGGAATTGCAAATACAGGCGATGTCAAGATGAACAACCATAGGAAAAAATTACGGCAAAGGTAGGATTTTATATTTCTCACGTACGCATATGTAAATGTGTTATCATCTAGTTTATGTGTTTTCATTTAGATTTGACATAATTAAAAAACTGGGTCAAGGTACGTATGGAAAAGTGCAACTTGGTATTAACAAGGAAACGGGGCAGGAGGTTGCCATCAAGACCATAAAGAAGTGTAAAATCGAAGCCGAAGCTGATTTAGTGCGCATTCGGCGCGAAGTACAGATAATGAGCTCTGTACAGCATCCGAATATTATACATATATATGAAGGTGAGCGAGTGGTTTTGCACAATAAACGACATAGGGGTCTGACTATTTACTTTTTGCTTCTTACGTTTGCATTGATTTTAGTATTTGAAAATCGAGAAAAGATGGTGCTTGTTATGGAATTTGCCGCTGGCGGTGAGCTCTACGACTATTTGTCTGAACGGAAAGTCTTGAGTGAAGAAGAAGCTCGACGAATTTTTAGACAGGTTGCAACGGCTGTGTATTATTGCCATAAACATAAAATCTGCCATCGTGATCTAAAATTAGAAAATATATTATTGGACGAACAGGGAAATGCTAAGGTATCTATCTACCTATACCTTAAATCACTAGGAACATTTCAGTTATTCCATTATTTGTATTAGATCGCCGATTTTGGTCTATCGAATGTTTTTGATGATCATCGGTTGTTGGCTACTTTTTGCGGCTCTCCTTTATATGCTTCTCCCGAAATTGTTGAAGGTACTCCATATCAGGGTCCTGAAGTAGACTGCTGGTCGCTTGGTGTTCTACTTTATACACTAGTTTACGGTTCAATGCCATTTGATGGCTCGAATTTTAAGAGACTTGTTAAGCAAATTAGCCAGGGCGACTATTATGAGCCAAAGAAGCCCTCGCGCGCGTCTGCGTTGATACGCGAAATGTTAACAGTATGCCCGCGCAAGCGGGCCACAATTGAACAGATTTGTTCTCATTGGTGGGTAAATGAAAACGATCCAGTCTCATGCTTGGAACTGGCCGAAGATTTGGCCAATCAAACGCCTGTTCGTTTGGACGTTTTATTATCATTAACGCCTGCAGCGGTGACCGCCGACCAGCTAGTGGTGCCCTCATCTGACGGAAGCGGAAATGCAGGTAAAACAGGTGCTGTGCCACGCAGTCATTCAGTCGGCTCCATGAGAGATATCGGGCCGAATACGGAAGCGGAACGCAGAATTCTGGACATGGTAGCCGGTATGTTTTTAATATACTCGTAATTGATGCAAAGTGATATTTGCTCCGAAATATTTTTCCCCAATGTAGGCGAAAGAAAAAAGTGATGATGTCTTTCTTTGACTTTTCGTTTCTTTTTTTTTCACTTTACATTTAACACAATATGAAATTATAATAGATAAAAATATAACAAATGTACCATTTTTTAACCTTCAGCCCCCTCCCTAAATAAGAAACGAATTATCTTGTCCATACACTTGTTTAGATCATCGTCATTACAAGAACTAAAGCGAACTAAACTTGAAAACCCACATTTAACCAAACTCACCTATCGCCCTTTCTTTCTTTTGTTTTTTCTACTCTTGAACACCAAACAAACTGCATACAGCTGGTGGCGAAGCAGCTCTAATGCCATCGCCGACGCGCACAATCACACCAACTCAAAGCCCAGTTCAGACTAAGCGAAAATTAGCAACCACAGTCTCTATGGACAATGCAGCTATTAAAAAGAAGGAAAAACCGGGGAGTACATCGTTCATAAACGAAGCCAAAGAAATTTCTCTTATGGAGACCGAAGATAATATTGAGGAAGAAGACGCGGCACCCACCTCTAAGCCAAACGCTACATTTTCCGCCAAGGATATGGAGATGGTGAGTGACTTGTGCGAGCAGCTTATAAAGGACAATAATTCAAAGGCAGTAACGGACATATCCAGTGCATCCGAAGAGCCTACAAGTGCAGCGCAACAAAATTCTGCTAATAAGCATGATCCTGTCGAGGAGACTTCGTTAGGGGCGAAAGACGCAACGAAAGTAATTAAGAAGTTTGTAAACAAACATAAAACAGCCGATTTAGTTAATGCGATAGGACAAATAACACCCGAAACAAACATAAGTACGGACCCAGTTCCTTCAAATCAATCCTCTTTAACAAAGACTGCAACAGCAGGCATGTCAGCAGCTGCTTTCTCTCGTAAAGGTAGTCTTCAAGATGATTCTACTCTTCCAAGTAAAGTAAACAATGAACGCCGAAAATCTCGCATCTTAGAAACGGCTGAGAAATTTCAACAATTAAATTCGGCCCCTGCTAGCGGAACTGAGAAACCTAAAAAATTTGTTATTCCGGGTGTAAGCGTTGGCAGTTTTAAAAAGGAATTTGAACGTAAAGCCTCAACATCAGGGATTGCGCAAATACCAACACCCGGAGAACGTCGCGCCTTAGAACAACTTGCGAGTGCAAACATTGCGGCCGAAGAGCTCGAAAGTGCAAACATCAAAGGGGCTTCCATAGCCGAAGAATCAAATGTGGAAACAAGTGATTCGAAAACTTCTGTAACTTCGCTAACACTAGAGGATGCGCGGCGTTCCATGGAAAATTCCATTGCGCTTTTACGTCAGGCTCAAACTGAAAATTCTTCCAAAGTAGTTAACGAACTATGTGCCAAAACAGAAAATATAAGCGTAAGCGATTTAGCAAATCCAGCCAAATTCGTTGAACGTGAACGCAAGTTAAAAAACGCGCGCGCCATAATAGGCAATGCAATACAGCCGGGTAAGTGAATCAGCAAACGTACATGCTTCTAATTATAATGCTTCCAAATATCTGACCACAGCAAGCCAATCGATCGAAAACTGTCGATGACAATAATGAATATAATATCGTACGCTTTGTCGATGATTTTATTTTACTTTTTATTTAATTATTTTTTGTTTGTTATTTTGTCACGGCATCATAGAGTCGCACACGTGCATACAAATATGTGTATCGATAGCATTTTTTTATTTATTGCATACATATAGTTGTTTCTAATAAAAAAAAAAAACATGCATGGTTTGCATCCGTTTCATTATTATTGGTACATTTATATATTTTAGTTTTGCGCAGGCCACAACCACCACCACCTTCTTCATCCTTTACGACTGTATCATCATTTTTCGGCAACAGCGGCGGGGGCTACGGTCAAATGCGTGCCACAAGTGGCAGCTCTTTAGGGTTTGTTAGAGGCAACGCGGGTATCAACAGTGTCGACAAACGGCTGCATTTAATTGCGCCACTGTCAAATATGGCGCAGGAGCAACGTATGCAATTGCAATCTTTCTCTCCGATTACACAGCTACCAAATGCTCTAAACGTTGCCCTCGCCGCAGCACGGCAAAATATTGCGGAACGTTTGGCTGCTGGTGGCCATAGTAGTAGTTATTCTATGCAACCCAATTCGTATTCTGTACTGAAAAAAAACGCAGCAAGTTCGCTAATCTGTCAACAACTGAAGCAGCCAAAATCACTTTATCATAATTCTGCACATCCAGAATCATCATCTCCATCATTCTCATCACAATTTTCCTCAACAACACAAACACGAACAGAACAGCAAAAACAGCCACTGTTGGCATCAACATTTGGATCGTCAGCCACCGCCTCTGCTGCCAATCAATTTGCCTTTAACACAAATACATCGCCAAGACCGTTCTATAATGCACCTCATACGACATTGTTCAAATGTAAGTTTAGTTGTCGTTTCGCTCGTTCTCCCTTTCACGCTCTCTTTCTCTCTCTCTCTTTGTTTCTCTTTCGTACGTTCCTTCGTTCGTTGATTTTTACTTTATTTATATCAAAATATATGTGTGTGATGTGCGTTCGTTCGTTAATTGCTCGAGTGCTCGTGATTTTATTATTTTCCGTTAAACTGAACTTGTTTGTTAAAGCTAATGCTTTCTCTAATCCATTATCTTCCTCTTATTTGAACGAGTTTCAAAATTACAGTTGCTCTGCATTTAGTTAACATTATTTTGGTGGATTTCATTCTCAACTAGAACTACTAAAGGACGCAAGCCAGTAGAAGTGCGAATAAATTCTGTTGGTGATTAACTTTTTTTATTGAAAATCTAATTCATGTGTCTTTTTTTAATTTCCACATCCATCCATCCATCCATTTTAACAATGATATGCTTTTTTTATAGCAACAATGCCGTCCATGTTTAAGCAAACAAGCAGTTTGGCTGTTATCTGCATTAGACTTTGTTTATACCTTAGTAATAACTAATCCCTACTGTCGATCTTTTGTTTCTTTTCTTTGAATCTTCATTTAGCATCCCAAAATACTAGTACCAACGAAGGTGGCGTTGGCGGAGTAAAGACATCGACTGCATCTATTACACTTAAATCGGCTACATTGCCTCGCCGAAAGACGGCAAAAACCGAAATACAACTGGACATTAAACCGCGGATTGTTGAACAACCAACTATGCGCTTTACCACTGAAATGCAACATCCTGTACCAGATTTACGCAGCGCTCCAGCACGTGAGGGACCGAGTCCTTATAGTCCCATCAAATCAATGTTAAGTACACGTGCAGCCAGTTTGGAACCCAAAGAGCACATCATACCCATACAGCGTCCACAGGCAGCTTATATACGCACAACATCAAATACAACTACAAGGTGATTTTCCTATACCTTCATTTGCGGTTTTTGTGTTTTTTTTATCCATATGAATAAAAGGCGTCGTCGTTTCAAGTACATAATGCTTGGTGCGAGGTAGGCGGTATCATGTCGCTAAAAACAAATGTCTACGTCCGCAGCATCCATTGCAGATTAAAAATAGTTAGTCGACAGCTTTCGGTTATGCAATCTGTCGACCTACACCGGTAAAATGAAGAGCATTTTTGAAAAAGTCATCGCCAACCCAAATCCATAAAGCTCGAACCAAACTGTCGCTCGTTGTAATTGAAGAAATTTGACTTTTAATCAGTTTGTTTGTTTACTTACACAGCAGATGAGGATGCGCCTAATAATTTTCTTCAAAAGCCACTATCTCCCTCAGCACTTAGAGCGTTCCCATGAGCGGATGCATTTGCAAAACTCCTAGTTTTTCCTTTTCAAACGTCATCGAAATATCATTTTTAGGTCGAAGATTCAAAAAGGGCGCAAAATTTAAAATGACTGGAAAGTGCTCTATATTTATAAAGCTTAGATGAAAGTTTCATATAGCCTATAAAGATATGAAGTTGGTGAAAGCAACGTCAATTTAACCATGTCCGTCTTGCAAGCCGTCTTCTCTCCGTTTGCTTCAACTTGAAGTTTTATTCAAGAGGCCGAACTTTTTCGTCTTACGCTTAATCTTATTAATTCTGCTCACAGTTATCGAAAGAAAAAAGCATCCAATCTTCCATAAATTCCCTGTAAAGTTCTATTTTCAAGTGCCGTCTTAGTCATAAGATTGTCTCTGATAAAATCTCCATATGAAGTTTGAAAATCAGCTAATAGAGGTCAAAGTTAGCTCATATTTTTACCAAAGCCCCCGTATGTAAATACGATCTAGTATGTAAATGTAAATTAAGATTTTATTCATTTTTTTTGTTTATCTATTTATATAAACGATTATTAAATTTTCGTTTAGATCGGATTCATTGTCGCGCCAATCAACCAATGACTCAGAATCTGATACGACTACTACTAATATGTCGCAAACGACAGTAACTGGTTCGTCGCAGCCGATTAAGAAGAGCCCTAGGGAATTTATTATACCTATTGCTGTTGAAGGTGGCGGTTTTATAACGCCGCGTGAAGGCAGTGTAGAACCCTCCGAATCCAGTCATACCGCCGCTATCACTTCCAGTCGTTCCACCTTCAATCGGTTGCGTCCCACTCGTCGCATAGGGTAAGAATTTGCTATATTTTCCATTTCCTGCTGCATACATAACAAGGGTTATATATATATATATATTTTTAGCTCTTTATTGAGTGAGACTTCAGTCGATGAGAATTCGCCATTCCAGAAACTACGTAACACTTCTTTAAATCGTGAAGGCGATGACGACGTACCTTTTACTTTACACAAATTGAGGTTAGTTTACGCTACGTAATGCTTAGTTTCTGCTTATCTATACTTTTATGCATCAATTTACAGAAGTTCAAGACCTATTAAGAAGCTAAGTCAGGACAACGATTCGCAAAGTTCTGGGGAAGATGATGATGATGGTTTTGAAATATTAACCGCTGAAAATCTGTTTTCAACACTTTTACAACGCGTAAGTAATTGCAACGGTGAAAAAATAATTAAAATTAATTAGCATCCAAATTTAAAGAGAAAATTTACGAACAATTAATTAAATTTTTTGTTCCAGGTACGCGCGCTGACTAATCGTTTAAATGTGAATCATGACATCACGACAGGTTTTCCTAGTTCAAACCGTTTATTAAACAACATGAGACAGGCGCAAAGTAGCTTTTGGAATCAGGAACCATTTAGCAGGTACTTTTGTATAATACATAAATATATAGAAAGGAGCACGACGCTCCCGTTACATCATTCACTCGATTTAGTATTCAATTAGTTTCCGCTTTTATTTTATTAATACCACTAACAGCGTTAATTAAGTAGCGTATATGCGTATAAGAAATAAGAAGAGCAGGGGAAATTTGTAGAAGGAAGAGAAAAAGCAAAGTGAAGGTAGAAGAAGAACTAATTGCGTTTTTCCTTTTTTTATTTTTTTACATTTTACTTTCATGCTGCGCTTTCTAATGTCAATCAAACAATCGAAACAAAACCAATCAATCTAAAAAAAAAAAACTCATTCCAAATAATGATAACAATGTAACATGAAACAAATCCTAATCGTAATTGTGCAATATGACGGCACACACACTCACGCACACCCATCTATCATGCAATCATTCAAAACGCTTCTTGTTTGTTAATCCATAAACATAACTGGTGTTATTGTTTGTGTTTGTGTGTGCGCGTGTACTTTGGATATGCAAACTATCAAAAAACAAAAAAAACAAAAACCATTTACAAAAACATAAAAAATTAAGATCTCAAGTGAGTTACACGTTTAGTCAAACAATCGAAAAAAAACACGTGTAAGTATGTTTGTTAACTTATTAGCGTTCTTGTATTGTAACGTATCATATTACACGATAATGTATATCTATTGCGTTTCTTCATTTCTATATATTCATCATCTTTCTTCTCTACTACTGATATTTTCATTTCTCTTCAATGTCGTTCATTAGTCACTAATAATGTTATTGAATTATTTTTGCTGAACTCTCGGCTCTTAATTCACCGCAGAAGATGTTTCAAATATCAAATGTCCACAACTGCCAAGGACTACGACACTTTGTCTCTTGAAAAACGGGGGAAAGTTATTTTCAGTAGCTTAGCTTAGCAAAGCTTAATTGTCGCATTTATCCCTTTACTAAAACCAGCCTTTTATCCGATATAACCTAATTAAATGTGTTAGCATTTGTTTCTTTAGTTAACTCATGTTTTAATTCTATTCATTCGCTTTCTAGGCTCTTTGGCTTGAAGCAGAGCATTTTCACTCTTTCAAGTCGATTGTTTTCGCGAATTTTTAAAATATCATTTTGCTTTCACAACAACTGCTGCTGCTAGTAAGTCGCCATAATAGCATCATATACGTAATGTTCGCTTATTTGTTAGACATATGTGTCGATCATTTTGAAACTGGGGTGACTAGAACAAGATATAGGGACGTCAACCAAAACTCGTTGCATAAATCTAATAAGACAGATCATCAAAATTGAAACATTGCGACATCAATTAGGACAGATTGGTATTGAATGTGATCAAATCGGTCAAATTAAAGTACACGCCTCTAGTCCAATATATATTAGTGTCTGGAGTGTGTGTTTGTTACTCGTAAAGTGCAGTGGATGCATTGGCAAAAATTTGCGCATAGACTTATCTTACATCGAGTACTAGGGCAAATGTGGTAGCGTGAACGTGACCCTTCAATGTATGGTATATAAATATAATCTTTTTTCCTTTTCCTGAGTTGGGTTTAAAGACATCAATGAATCGGTTGGAAAAACCTGCCTTACAAAAAAAAGGATTGGTAGAAAGGCCCTTATAGAAAAGGCCGATTTGAAGCACTTGTGCTTAATGCTACCTTATAATTAATACAGAACAGAACAGGCTTGTGGAATCACATGCCAAGTATCGAAAAAATGCCAACTGCAAACTCTGCAAAAAATTATATGACCTACAGTTTAAAAAAGGAATTGGTTGGAAAACCGTACTCTTTCCTTCTGAAAGAAGACCGCTACGAATGTTCATAACGCTCTAAATATTAATTTATAAATACGGAACTTTTTGCAATTATTGTAACCGGTTCGGTTATTTGGAAATGTAACTCTTTCAAGTTTTTCTTTTCTGTAACTCGACCTATCCTAAAAATAAGAGACTCGAACATATAACTCTCCATTGTTACATAAAGTTGCAATAGTTTAGTTTTAGCACAAATGGACCTTACTGATCCATAAATTATTTGTGCATTGTTGCATTTGCACTTATATATTTGCTTGTCATAGAAAATAGTCCTTTCTCTCTGTTTACCCACAATTGAAACAATGTATCCTTTTTATTTCGATATTTCTTTTTATACCCAACGTAGACGGGTGTGCCTCTCTTTGATGATGAGCGGTTGATAATTTACAATTACCGGTATATACACCATAAGGAACACGATCAATTCTGTAATAGGCGATCTTTTTTAGAAACAAAACGATCCTATAAAAAAAATTTCCTAAGCTCCCCACTTTTCGTTTTTGCATTTATACGCGTTTCAAATACCTCGGAGAATGTATTTATTTCAAGAGGAGCAAATCCGGTTATTGGATCTTTGATCCAATTTCGCTGCAATCATAAATCATATAGGAACGTTGATGAATTATGATCTTGGTTGAATTGCAGAATTTGGCGACAGTCGAAAAGTTAATATTTAGACTGATTTTTTACCCCTCGAGAATATGCAATTGTAGGTACACAATTATTCAGTTTTTGTTTTTTTTTTTTTTGTTTTTTTAAGAAAAAAGGCAAACAATTTAATTAACCAATGCTTCGGACCTTTGTGGTGGGTATCCCAAATTCGTCCCAAGACGAATAAAGCTTTTTCATATGTATTTACATTTTCATTTATTCTGCATGTGTTGTAAAACGGAAACTTTATATATGAACGATAAATTGACAGCTAATCGGTTATGGTATTTCGTTACAGCCGCCTTAATAATACCACCAACAACAATATGAGCGCACCGTGGCGTCATAGTGTGTCTCGAGATCTCGGCAGTAATATGGAGTCGATGTTTTCTCGAACCGGGGCGACACTGCCAAGAGGTGAATATCACAGATTAAAAAGTAAATTTCTAGATCAATAATTTTAACATAATCTCTAAAATGTATGCGCTGGGTGAAAAGTAGAAAACTAGGGAACGAGAAGATAGAAAATAAAAAGCAGGGGATAGAAAGAATGGGAAAAAGGAAGAAAAAGCTCTGTTGACTTTAATTTTAATTTAAATCGTCAATACTAACGGGAAGGGCGCTGGTGAAGGATTCGATTGAAAAGAAAACAAAACCCAAAGCAAAAACAACAAACACAATTAATTAAATTTTAAGCCAGAACCTTGTCCGTGTATTTTTACATCCTTCCTACTCACCGCATTCGAGTTTCCAAACGCAGCTAATGCATAGAGATATGCATCAAAAAGTCTATTATATAGATATATTCTTGATTGATGTGAACAATAGAGTATCGATTGTCTGTCAGTTTGTTGACATTGAAATTTCAATATCATCGCATCGCTTATATGGACAAGTTACTGCTTTCATGTTATTCTCGCCAGTCAAAATTCGGCAACATCGTCAAAATGGTCAACTAATGGTAGTAGAACTTAGAAGTTAGATCATCAACTTTCTTCTAGTACTATCATCATTTTAATCAATTTTGAATCTCCTAAATAAGAAGAAAGGGTTCATTCAAAGTTAAACAACATATGCACACGTATGAAGCGGCTAAATGCGGTCTTTAATATATACGATGACGTGCAAAATGCTCCCGAACAGCGTAAAAATATGATTTAAAATATGTATCCTATGTTTGCCAACGGTAATAAGACTTTTCCATTTAAATCGAACGGATGTATTCAAATGAGTCGTTTTTTGCCTGGATTGAGTTTATTTTCGTTATGATCTTTTAGTAGACAGCTCACATAAGCCTTTAAGATAAACATTAAATTGT
>CCAG010000645.1:0-18609 GCA_001077435.1 Glossina morsitans morsitans | reverse complement strand
ACAGCTCACATAAGCCTTTAAGATAAACATTAAATTATAGTAGATTTACGTTTTGGATCTCGCGAAAGTACACAAGGTACAAGTACATGCGGAAAATAAATGAAAAATTGTACTTATGTACGTAATAAATAGTCGGGCTTGGGCGTCTACATTGTTTCTACCGATTGCACTATGCTTAACAAGAGTGAATAAAATAAGTGTACGCATTGGTAGATAAAATTAATTGACACCCGACATTCGACAGAACAGAACGGAAATAAAAATGAAACTGAAACTTAAGGCATTGCTTGGGATGCGTTTTAGTTGAACATCATCAGCGGATCCTTTTACGTTTATTATGACTTTCAATGTTAAGAGCTTTTCAATTAGTAGGAGGAATAAGTCAAAAGAAAAAAATAAATATATATATATATATATATATATATATATATATCTGTATATATATATATATATATCTTAATATATGTATATGATATGTATATACATAAAGGGTAATTTTTAATAGTATTTCGTTGGTATTGTGTTGCATCTGAGTTTTTATTATTATTTAAAGTTTTTTTCTTTTGTCATTATCATTATTATTACCATTATTAACTGAATGTTATGTCACACAATAGCAAATTAAAAAACAAAAAAAATCAAAATCAATATGCAACGATTATTATTATAATTTAACAGGACAAATGAAATAATATAATAAAATGAAAAGATTAAAATAAAAGAAATCTCGTATTCAAAGTTTCCAGAATACAAAAAGTATTCAAATGCAAAACATTGTATAAAAAAAAGAAAGAAAAAAACAATAGAATTTATATAAAAGCAACAGCGAAACAAATTATTAAGAAATTTGAAAAATATTGCAATTAAAATCCTAACAGTTCAGTTAATTAAAATAATTAAGTCGTCGCCCAGGTTTGCTTGTTGGATACGTATACAAAAAACATTGTCCTTTATTAGTTCATTTAAAGAAAAGAAAATCTTTTCTTTTTTTATACCAAACGACACTTGAGCGAGCTTGAGTGCAGTCTACAAAGACTGCACACGGCTGTTAACGGCAAAATGAGGAAAAATAAAAAGGAAAAGGAAAAGAAAAAAAAGAGAAGAGAAGAAAAGAAAAGTAAAAGTAAAAGACTAAGTGAAAAACAAATATATAATTTGCTTATTTATATATATATAAATGAATATATATAAATTAATAAAGAGAGATTTCGCCATATTTTGCAAATGTGAAATTTGAATTTTTATTTGTAACTGATGTTTCGGAAATCTGAGAAAAAAGAAAACTGTACATATGTATTCTTAAGCGTACTACCACTAAACCACCAACCAAAAAATGTTCCGTTAAATATTTGATTAGTTAACTCAGTATTTGTTAAATGAATTTCGGTTTGCTTCAATTTACTAACGATTCATTCATCTGGAAATCATTGCTATCTATGCACTATGCAGTCTGTCCGTAACATTTTTCTCTTACTTTTTATAGATACTTAGGGTGGTGTCTTTCGAATCTCTTCACATTTGTGATGGAACTTTAACGTGGTTCGATTGAATAAGACAATTGACTGAGCACGGTATTATTGGAAAGCCATGATTGGCTCACTTTACTGAAAGTATTTTTTTAGAATAATTTTCATGTACGGACAGACGCAGCACTCCAACCGGTAATAAATAAAAGAAAAACCGAAATTTTTGGTTATGCTTATTAAAAGAAAAAATATTATACCGGTTAAATGGCACGAGACCCCTCGATTAACAGAAAACGTTTGTGCACGCGTTCCTCATAAGTAACTCTCATACGTCATATAACATTCATATGTTCTTTGCTGCCATAGGTGATGGTGGTGGGTAACTGAAATTCACCCTACCCCAGACAAATATATTGCTTTCTAATTCTTTTTTCTTTTTCGTTAACTTTTAAACTAACCTGATCTGTAATTAATTAATAAACAAATTTATATAAAATCAATTTCTGAGTTCTGGGCTTTTTTTTTGCTGCAATGAAAACTTTATTTTTTCTTTAATATATTTGCTGTTAGCCGTTTAATTGCAATTGCAATCAACGATTGATTGATTAAATACTGTTGTTGATCATAATAAAATGAGAATTGAAAGCAATAAAAAAAAAAAAATGTCCAAAAACTTTGAATACGATGCCAGATGCTCTACTAATAATAATAAATATAAAAATTTCTGCAACTTTTTATTGTGATTCGATTTAATTAAAATTTTTTTTCTTGAAATGCATTCTCCTGTCCCTGTAAAGTTAAATCATTTCGTTTAATTTCAAATGAAATATTCCAAGTGCATTATTATTATAATTATTGACTATTGTTTATTGTTTAAATGTTTTTCGCTTTATAATGTTTTTTTTTCTTTCTTTATTATAATATTTTAAATTTGCTTAATAGTTCATATTTTGCTTATATTTTTGCCATTGTTTTGTTGTTTTTATTTATTTATTTACTTTTTTTGATTACTTACAGTGGACTTAACCACCAATGCTCCTTCAAAAATGCATGTTTTTAATAATAATATAAAACGAATCCCTATTTGTACCTCCACCAACAATTCTCATTACTTTACTAGTTGTAATTCTAACAACAACATCAACAACAATGCTGACCTAGATCAAACGAAATGATAACCGACCAGTACACAACGAAATGGAAAATATTTTTATATTTTATATCTATAACATATATTCAATAGTTTTTATATAGTTATGGTTCAAATTTTATCAAATTTATAAAGAGTTTCATTAATTCTTTTTTTTTTAAATACTTTCTTTTACCCACCACTCTTAAACGGCTTGTGTCATTTGTTTTGTCTGACAGCTAAGGTTGCTGTAGCGTCAAAATCCATTCTTTCCCATAAAAGCAAAATAATCATTTGTGCTTAACCTTCAACGAATAGAAAATATTTTAAGCCGACTAATCGCTATATTCGCTATATTGGATTTTTTTTGATACGAGAAGAAACTAGATACTTGTGTAGCAGGGGTAGAAAAGAAAATATTTATTTTTCATAATATACACGCCATTGAATTCAATAAGTGCAAGCAATGCTACCTACACGAGTACCCAATATTGGGAGTGCTAAGTATTATATAATCAGAGTAAGGTTTTTATTTCGTGGTAATATTTAGATTGGACCTAAGAAGTCTGAAAACGCAATACCGCATTAATGGGCTTAGCCCTTATTAAGCATTACTTAGTTGGTATTGTTTCCTCTTTAGATGGTTAACGAAAGATAACTGAAAGAGGATTTTTCCAAACTTAATCCCATTTGATTTATTTAGTTTTCCTATCTTTCTCATATTTATGTTGTCCCCATCACCGCCTTCACGTGCGTCAAAGGACCCTAGTAATGTTTATGACATTCTTTTCTTCTTTCTAAAGAAGTTCGCGAGGAGAATGAATTTGTCTGGATCTTACACTTTCGCACGTTCAGCATATCTGGTTAATTGATTTTCTCGTTCCTAGTTTGGCATCTTTACACACATCTAGATCCCATTTTTCCACTACTCTTAAAAAAATAGCCTATGTTCCTCGTAATCTATAAACAATTAATGAACCTTTTGTGCATGAAACTTAACTTGAGAAAAGTGTAGAGCGAAAAAAATTAATTCCTATTAAGTATACTAAGTGCTTCCAATACTAAACCTTCACGCACTGAACAATGGCGCCGTTGGCCCTTTAAAAGTTCAAATAAATGCTACCGACATATTTCTAGATTAGATATGTCCTAGACGGCCATCGATCATTAACATATCGAAATTGTGTCCGCGTTTTTAAGCAATTCATTACCATTGTTGGATTGGCCCTTAAGCGCATGTCAACTCATATCCAGTGGTGGGTACTAAAGATTCGGCCTAAGACGAATGTTCGTACGTATGAATTTTTCTTTGTATTCTGTTTTTGTGTTACATGATTATATTATTCCAATGTACTCTCTTGTATGTATTTTTGTTGAGTAGATCGATCGTTTAACAAATTTTGAAAAATTTTTTTGTAGAAACCAAAAAATGAAAGAAAAACAAAAACAAAAAAAAAAACAAAAAAAAGAGAACATGAACATGTGTTTGGTGTTGTTGTTGCACGTTAGAAATTGTTTGATGATTTTTATATAATTTAATAACCATCAGTTCATCCATTTTGGCCAAATAAATGTGCTCAGCTTAAAATGAATTCATTGAAATGGCTTTAATCTCTGTGGCTGCTTTATGCTAAGCAGCAGAGTTTGCTCGAATCGATGGTTCATTTTTGACGAATATAACCGACTCATCCAGAAATAATGCGTTACTCAAAGCAAACTCCTAGAGGTAAGTTCACCAATTGTATGTTATGTGTATGTAAATGTATTGTAAAGTCTAGAGAGAAAGTTACTTGGCGGGGGTAGATATTAGAGAAAAGAAAATGACGGGAACATTCCTCGTCGCATTTCCTAGGTGAAATTATTTTGCTAAGGAATGGTTTTCGCAACTTCGCAGCATTAAATATATTGGATGCTTATGATTAATACCCGGATGATTTCCCGTTTAAAGGAACACAGCCAAATTTTCTCCTTATAGTCCAGCAATATTCTTCATTATATTATAGGAGAAAAAGAAAAAAAATTTAATTAAATATTAAAACTAGAGAAAATGAGCGGTAAGTACCTCGGTCAATGCTTTCAACCTTAACCACTTTCTGAGTGAAATTCTTAACTGCGTGAAGCAATTTGGCCAACTTACTAACGCGTTTTTCTTAAATTCTCTTGCAGGATCTAAGCCATCAGATAACATTAATGCACAAAAAATTG
The DNA here is from genome assembly GCA_001077435.1 of Glossina morsitans morsitans. NCBI lineage: Eukaryota > Metazoa > Arthropoda > Insecta > Diptera > Glossinidae > Glossina > Glossina morsitans. Next base: position 13,809 of record CCAG010000645.1, on the reverse strand, counting down.
TTCCAGAAGATAAAAATTTGAGTGAGGAGTCAGTTGCCGATGAACGTTTAGATTTGGCCGATTTGGATTTGTCTCGGTTAAGATTGAGCAAAAAAGATTTAGAAACATTGTCGAGCATAACGCCGGGTCTTCCGAAATGCTTTCAAGAACAGTTATTGGCAAAGTTGCCACCGACACAAGCCCGAAAACTGTCAAGAACCTTAAGTATGCAGAACAACCCGCATAAAACAGTTGTGAAGATATATAAACGAAGTCAAAGTAGTGGTCGTGGAGCTCTAACAATTCCTGAAGATAACATCGACGACATACGGAAAATAGAAACAAAGGCGAAAGGAGATAACGAGGAGGATCAACTGTGTAGTAAGCGTACTGTAAGTCATATTCGTCAAGATCAAACCTGCGAATCAAGTATATCGATACCCGAAGAAGTCACTTCACAATGCGAACGAAGTTATGCAAGTCGGGATGAGTGCGCCGGTAAAACGTTTCGCACCAGCGATATTAGTGATAAATACAAATATTACTCGCCCTATTTGAACAAGACATCCAAAAACACACAGGCAGAGACGGAATCTGTAGCATTTCAGAAGACGCACGATACTTTTTCGAACACTGCTGCGTTGAGACGACCACCAAGTGGTTGTACTTCCCCACCACCAATTACATTGATGGAAGGGGGTAATAACTCCTTGCGTAGACGTTCCTCGCAGTGTCGTATTTCTCGTCTTTTAAAATCGGACTTCTTTGAAAAACGTCCTGAGGAAAATCCTAACGAGAACATACAAATGGAAAAGCAAGACGTACGCGAGAAATCCAGTAGTTCCGATTTAACTAACCAGGAGGGCGACAATACGCTAACACGCAAGCGTGGTGTTCATTCCGCGGACTTATGCAAAGAAGAAACCAAACTTCCTGAAATTCGCCATGCCCGAAATAAAAGCTTAGAGGTTTATTCGAGTCGTGATAACGTCAAAGATATATCACAAGATGTTAAGAAACAACAACGCCGAAGCCTTTCACGTCCGCGGGATTTCGCGGAAGAACGAATGGATAAGCACGCTTTGGCTGACAAAATACTCCAAGAGTTGCAACTACTCTCCGCAATGCGTTCACGTCACGAAATCGAGCCCAGCACCGAACGCAGTGAAGAGCCCCCAATTGAAAAAATCATTCACGAGTTCAATATGGAGAAGGATAAAATGCCAATCATAACAAAAAAATCAAAGAAAATCAAAACTAGAGACAAATTGAACGAATCTTCAATCGACGCTGAGACGAAAGCAATCAGTTCTGGTGTAAAGAAAATAAAAAAAATGGTTAAAAGATCGGAAATAGTCCCTAAGGGTACAGTAAATGAATCGAATGTAATCGGCAGCTCACCAGAACGGATAAAAAACATTGAAAGTGTAATTGATTTGGAAACTGCTAAAAAGGAATCAAAATTAAAACGCCCCAAATCGTATCCTACAAAAGATTCCACTACTAATTCAACAAATGCTGCCGAAATACCTAAAGTGGTACTAGTAAGTATTTCCAATCCAACTGAAGAGAAGTTTTTAGGCGTGGATAATACGAAGGCAACGCCTTTGAGTGACGCCGTTTTGCGAGACAGTCGACTGTTGCGTCCAAAAAGCTACCCTTCCACAAAATTATCTGGCACAAAGGATCTGAAAAAGTCAGTACATAGCGCAAAAGCTATAGGGAAAATTGATGAACTATCTTTAGCAGTAGCAGAAGTCAAATCTGAAAGTATTCCTGTTCCAGAGGCGCGTACAGCAGAAGCCAAAAAAGTTGTTAAGATTCCTAAAAAAACTAAACTCTGCCAACCGAGCACAACCCTTTTATCCACATCGGCAAATGCGAGTGCCGTTCTTGTAACAACTTCCAGCACGGGCGATGATTCGAAAGAATCGAGCCCAACGACAGTTATTCATGTTAAGGAAAAATCGCCCGAAAAGCGCATTAATAAAGGACTGTTGCGGGCAATTGGACAAAAATTTGAAAAACTACGCGATTCTGCAATGAATAAAGAGAAACGTGCTGCTTGCTATCCTACTGCCTCCGTTTCTTCTCCGAAAAATTGTTCCCCGGAGAGCTCGTCTCCCGAGAAAACTAAGGATAAAATGTCGCTTCTGCATAAAAAAAAGAAAGTTGAAGCTCTTGGCGGGATATCTCTACCAACCGATGAAAACGTTTTAGAGATTAACAAAAAACGAGCAGGAAGCAAGACTGATAAAACTCCAGGTGGAACTCAAATAGAAACAATCAAGCCCACGAAAAACGATAAACGATCTCGTATTGATGCCATGATACGATCGCTACGCGAACGCTCAATACCGCGCTCTCAGTCTGGCCTGACGGAATCTAATTACATTAAACGGGCAATCAGTGTTGAAGAAATGCCAGGCACTTGCAATAAAAAATCCGTGAACAAAGTCTTAGGTTTATTCAAGCGTTTCGAAAGGGACACCAGTGCTGAAGGCCGTGTTCGCAATGTTCGTTCGACCAGCAACATTGAGAGACAAATACGGGCGTGTTCGCCTTCACCTATATATGAAAATTTGAAAACTCCACGTAAACAAGACGACTATCAATCCGGTAAAATAAATAATGTAAGCATTGTTACCAACAAGCGAACCGAGGAGACGAGAAGACTGCAAAACTGCCGGTGCGAAGGAGAGACGTCCTCTAGTACTTTAGCACAAAATACAATTTGTCCAGACTGTGTTCAAAATATTGCTACATCTGTACATTCTCAGCATTTATCTAATAAGTCAAGCGTCGTGGCTAATTTAACCTCTTATGTGGAGGAAAAAATCCTACAGGGCAATAAGGATAAACGCAAAAATCTAATGCTGGATTTGAGTAAATTAGAAAAGCCGGAGCATAGTCTAACAAAAGCAAGTTACAGCACATCGCAGACAGGTCATTATCCTCATAACGTTAACGGAATCTATTCGAATTTACCACCATATCCTGGAACTAGCCAAAGCTCGTCGAATAATAGCTCCAGCCTGCAATCAATGGAAAACAACTCCAACAACAATAACAATAATAATAACAATAGTAATAATAATACTTCCATTACAAATAATAATAACAGTTCCTCGCAGATATCTGGATATCGAGCATCAGCCGTGCACGAGATTAATCGCAATAATAATTTCATTTCGCCTTCGTTTGAGAACATTGCTAATTATTCGTCAGACTCCCGAAGTTGTCAAGACGATTGTGTTTCCAATTCCACATTTTTGTCCCCAACTGAGGAGCCAGAACTGTATTTTGACAATTGGTCAGTTTGTTCGGAAGATAATTACATGCTCCAGGGTGCTACCCCATCACCAACGGTCTCCCGACTCTCCAGAACGTCGCAGGTATCTTCGCCAACTCGATGCGGTGAGATATCTGATCCAAACGAGAGTATGATTGATCGAATAAAGCGCCGCAGTTTTTATAGTCGTTTTAACGAGAAAAAGCCGAAACGAGCAAGTAGCATAGTTGGACCGAATGCAGTACGAGAATATTACCGTGAACAACAGGCTGTGCTCAAATCGCGTTCATCTAACAAAGCTCAGGAGACGGAACGTGAACCATCGCCTGATATAACGCAAGAATTTTTACGTCCGCTTAAGCTTAGCCCAATCGGTACAGAACTGAAACCGCCAGTTTACAAAGCGCCTAGCAGCAGAGAGTGCGGTAATGATTATTCTTCGTCAGCAGCAGGAAGACCTCGAAAAAGCCTTAACGATATTCGTTCACCAGCATCACCTTCGTTTTTATCATCGTCCAGACGTTATGGCTCTTCAACGGTAACCGACAACGACTACTTAACCGCGAGTTCAATGATACCTTTACGGAATAATAAATCCAATCAATACGATGGCAGTATTAATGCAACGAACGGCAGTGGAAATGCTACGATGAATTCCTATTACGGTACCTATAATCCTAAGCGAAGATCCTCATATACGCTAAACGGTACTTTGTCTATGGGTGGCAATATCTCCAGTACGTCTCCCATTGACGGTTATGCAACCGTTGGGCGTAGACCTATACGACCATATGAACAAAGAACTATATCCCTATTGGACTCCTCTTCTGGAGCTAGCAGTTATCGGCGCGAGCCAGCTGTGGGTGCGTCAACTCGTGATTACTCTGCTAGCATTTCCAGGTACGTTTCAAAATATTCTAAAAAATTCAATTCAACCAACATTACTACTCATACATGTCCTTTCTGATTGGCCTTGTCATTACAAGAATGTTAATTTGCAAAACTGTAGTCACCTTCAAAGTCTACCTGGTGGTATACTTTTAAATTTGTTCAATTTTTAATATTAAAAAAAAAAATAAGTGGAACACATTAATTTCGCTTGAAACGGATTTTGACAAATAGTGCCTTCTTTTTTTTCTTCAGATCCAATTCTAGATATCGTACCTCTTCGATGACTCGTAGTCCCACCAACATTTGATGTTCCACACCGCAAAATGGTTTTTGCATATTTTGCTATTACAGTCAGGAGAGAAAACGAAGTAACACCGGATCTTCATCGAATTCATCACGAGGCAGTGGTGGCAACAAACGCTTGCATCTTATCGCTAAAACGCCATCGGAAAAATCCAATAATAGATTTTTATTTTAAATCAATCTTGGCAATCGTCTGACGTTTCATATGACTTTTCGAGACGTACAAGTCTGGTATACGAAAACGAATCATTCTTTCCTCACGCCTTTTTTCACCCATCCTTTTTTTCGTTTTTTCCCCCCTTAATTTGAAAGCGGAAGAAGTGCTTCGAGTTTTTTCACTTTAATGATAGGTATGTTGCGTTGCTTTTTACAATAACAATTGTGTATCGTTTCAACCCACCACCACATGCTTATGCAAATTTTTCAATCCGAATGATACTTTCAAAGTTAACATAAAGAAGTAAGTTATTTACATAATGTCTGTCTGCTAAGAGGTGTTCCAAAATGTTTCAATCACTACAATACCCGTGGAAATTATGAATGTTTGTATGATTTGTATTTGATGAAAGAAAAAAACAAATAACCAATTGGTCGGTATTGATTGGTCGACGGTCACGATCCGGACAAAGTCGAATTCAGTTCTTTTTATTGCTTTTCTGTTATCTTTTGCCAAATTTTATATCCTCGCAATTAGAAATTACTCGTTATGCAGAAACAACTCGTTTATCTAATACATATAAACAAATGTATTCATGTACCTATACCGTAGTGTAGCTAGAGATAGAAAAGAGGAGGGGGGTGGGCACCGCAGAGAGGGCAAGCAAACCAAGTTGAAGCAAATTTATTACAAAACTGTTTCTTTTTTTTTTTTTCTTCATTCCCTTAATTGCGAAATTTTTCTTGTGCGATCTAATAGCATTACTATTGAGAAAAATTGATTTTTTGACTTGAAGGACATTTTATAAAACGCGTGTTATTATTTTCATTTTTTTTTTTTTTTTGTTTCAAGTTGTTAAGCATCAATTCAAAGTTTTCCTTCTCCAATAATAATAAAAATTTTTTATTTTTAAAGTGTTTTTTTTTTTTTTTGTTTTCCTGGAAACACTCCGAAATGCCTTTGATCGTGGAAATTTTTAACTAGTATGTAATTAGGACGTCAAAGCGCCGTCTCCCCGTTACTACATATTTAATAAAATAAATAATATCTAAAATTTATCTGACATAAATTAATTAAATTGTGAAGCAATTTAGATCAATAGTTTACATTGTTGTTATAATTCAGTACAAACGTTCTCATTATTTATTCATATAAGTTGAAGAGTGCTAAAGATATGAAGCCAAGCTATACGACTCTAGCTACGCCACTGTATATATACGTTCTCCTAGAATTTAAAAGCAATTTTGTAAGTTGTTAAGTAGAAAGAACTGAGAATTTAATTATAATTTTATAGATTTAAATATTAATTAACTCTTAAGCTAACTAAGCGAACTGTTTTTTGTGCATTCACACACACACACACACACACGCGCGCGCGCGCGCGCACGTACACGTATTCGTACAGACAGACAGAAAGACAAGCAGACAAGACCCTAATGAACGATTAAAGAAATGGAAATTTATGACGTGGTTATGCGAATACTGTTCCCTCACTTTTAGTAAATTAATTATTATAATCCCCATTTGGCAAAGTGTAGGTAGATACGTTTCGATTTGTTTACTCTATTCGTTTATCAAAGGATAGAACACATCTTACGTACAGTACATTAGTAATCCGAGTACCCGAGTAGGTAAGAATCACGACTACCAAGTAAGTCTGTGTTCGTGGATTCAAATCTAAATGAGGTAGAGTTTACTTTAGTCGTAGTTACAGCCGTAATCAGTCGCTAGACGCACAAGACCTATCCATTGGGCGCGCACTTATGAAGGCTCCATTTGGCAAAGTGTAGGTAGATACGTTTCGATTTGTTTACTCTATTCGTTTATCAAAGGATAGAACACATCTTACGTACAGTACATTAGTAATCCGAGTACCCGAGTAGGTAAGAATCACGACTACCAAGTAAGTCTGTGTTCGTGGATTCAAATCTAAATGAGGTAGAGTTTACTTTAGTCGTAGTTACAGCCGTAATCAGTCGCTAGACGCACAAGACCTATCCATTGGGCGCGCACTTATGAAGGCTGCGATCGTTTTCTTATCTCTTTGTCTTCCCTCACTTATTTTCGAGCCTCACCAAAGGGGTGATATGCCTCGACTGATTGGTTATACAGTTCTCTACAATTTCAAGAAAACTAACCTTCAACAAATCCAAAATCTTTTCTTTAACAGGGATATGTTTTAATATCGTGCCAATGGGGGTTGGATAAAATAATTTCCATGCTTGCGCAGGAGATATGGAGAATGGGTTCAGGAAATTTAAATTCAATTGACAAATATTTCGATCCTAGATAGCGCAGATAGGTCCTGATATAGTTATTGAAAATATTTATTACGCAACATCTTAAGATACGTATGGTGCTACGTTCAAATCCATGTCGCGTAGAGCAAGTTATTCTAAATAAAAGACCACATATATCAAGGGCATATATATTCACTAAATGATATATACATGTGGGTGTGTGTGCGTGTGTGTATGTGAAAGCATTTACATTACGTAAGGTTAAACGAAAATCTCAAAATCATGTACACGTGCATGTGTGGAAACGATTCTAAATTTTCATCTTCATTTCAAAGCAATAAATAAACTATAGGGAAAAATATCTTCATGCAGACATACCTACCCAATATTCACATGCATACGGACATGAATGTAAATGTGTGTGCATACGATGCATGCATAATCCAAATAATTAAGCATTTCTCTCGTGTACTTAGTGTTTACATTAGAAAAAAATATATATACATATTATTAAAACAAATAATTAAAAATAAAAAAAAAAACATTATTTCGAAAAGAATTTCATTTCACGTACTACCTCGGACGTAGACATTTCCAGTCATTTCCATGAACGTCTTTATTGATTGTCCGTCTGCAACTTATATGTTGGTAAAAATGGTACATAATGCGTCCATTTCCAACTAAAGCGAAGATAATATGTTGAACAAAATTAAAAGGCATAACATAAATAAATTCAATTCGTCTTCGAACGACCCTTAAATGCTTGCCGCCACCCTAAGGTAAGTAGGTAAAAATGCTCTTTGATTATTTCAAAATTAATTCAATGGAATCCACTTTAACTAAAATTTTTGCCACTGAATAGAACGTCTTCATCTTCGACAGAAAAATCGAGTTAATTCGATTCAAGATCCCGTCGTGAAATTAAAAAAAAAATATATTGACATCTCTAAAGCATACTTTTTAAGCCACCTTCGCTCGACGCAGAATGTAAACAAAGAGAAACTCGCTCTGACGGACAGATAACGTTAACTGAAATCTACTTCTGATCAGAAATAGAATCTGTAACATTCCGCAAGTGCATTTCAGGTTATGCTAAGAGGGAAATTTAACGGTCGTAGAAGGACTCGCACGGACCGACGGGATTTCGCCCGCCGTAATGAATTCATAAGATCTTCCATTTCTAGGTATAATTTAGATTTTGATTAGAGCTGCCCTTCCGTGGCGGCAGGCGTACGAGAACGGAAACTTATTTAGAATAGCCAATGAATTCGGAATCGGTCATACCGTTTAAGTGCATTCATCCCGTAGGGAAAATCGTAATCGGTAGAGCTTCCATCGTTCACATAGTCAGAACTCAGTGGCATCTGATTCGCCCATTCGATTAGGCCGCGCTCTGCAGGTGAACCTAAAATAATAATAACGATTATATGCTAAGTACTGGACAATTTAGACGCTACGTCCATACCGGGTATTATGTTATCTAAAAGACAACCGAGTACACCACCTACTAAAATTGTGGTGCCTAATAAAACGGTTAGAGTGGAATCGAGAGTTTTATTGCCGGTATCTATTGCTCCCGGGTGCTCTTGTATCCATTTACATGAAACCATGGGGAAGAAAATCGATAAACCCAAGATATATAAATTACGCGAAGAACGTAAGTCAACGTACTGCAGCGTAGACAAACCAAACGCTATAATCATACCAAACATAACGCAAAATATGCCGCCAACCACTGAGTCAGGTATTAAAATGAAAATCGCTCCAAATTTGCCAATAACGCCTTGCAATACCATTATGAATGCCGCCCATTGTATGACACGACGAGAGCCGATCTATTAGAAAAGAATAAATATGTTTAAGTTGGACAAAGATTCTGTTATATGTGAGAGTGTAGCACCTTCGTAACGCCTATCGCACCAACATTTTCACCAAACGTGTTTGTACCATTACCTGCGCCCCAAAGACCGGCCAAAACAGTACCCAAGCCTTCGGTGCCAATACCACGATTTATGGCGTGTAGCGGCGGCGGCTGAGCACCTATTGGAATTCTTCGTATTACAGATATTTTTTTAATCTTTATTTCTAATTAACCAACCAGCCATTTGGGAAACTGTCGGATAATAACTAAGAGATTCGACCGTGCAAGCTAGAACCCCTGCCAGCATTCCCAATGAACCTGAAAGCGTGAACGATGGGCTACCAAACTGACCTGGGTATGGAATATAGAACCATTTGGCGCTTGTAAGAACCTTAAGACGCACGTCCGTCCTTGACGGATGACCTTCTCCGAAAACATTCGTTGCCGTTAGTATACCGCAAAGACTCCACATAATAATTATTGTTAATAAAACCTAAAATGCGTTAAATAATGTTTACATATAGAGCGTGCACGAGTGTTCATCTTTACAAAGGAAAAAAAACAACGAAAGAAGATAATTACCGGAAATAGACGGAAAAGCAAAAAAGGGCGAAATTCAATGCCTTGTCCTTTGCGATAAACCGGCATCGGTATCGAGACATTTGACATAATTTGGGAGAACAAAGTTAGCATTGCTGTCGTTCTGCATTTGGAAAGAAAGAAAACGCCGGTTAGAGTTCACTAAAGAAGTTTTTCTTCCATGGCTAGCTATTTAGCAATAATTACCCTACAGCAATCCCCCATTGCTTTGAAGCGGTTTTGGCTGCATGCTCGAAGAGTGTTAAACCAACTAACGACACGGTAGGAACGATTGTTAATGGCGTGACAAACCGTAGAATTTTTCCCACCAGCCCAGTGTAACCCAAGATGACTTGAACCATCGCCGAAGCGGCTATAGCTCCCGATAGCTCGCGCATGCGTATTTGCCACAATTCTTGCCTCTCGATCTCGTTCATTGCGCTAAGTTCACTTGCTGGCGGACATTTCCATTGAGGCAGTGACAAAATCGCTAACGTCGGCACTAAAAACGATATTGTCCCGCCTTGAACAATCGGTAAACGCACACCCCAAGTAGCCTGAAAATATGTCACTATACCGGTAATAAATACCATAGTTGAGATGATTAGACCGCGATTCGGATCTTCGTCGGACATGCATAGAGCAGGTGTCAAAATAAACGGTATCGACACGATTGCTCCTATCATTGTTAAATAATGCTGAAAAGCCAGTAGTATGCTTAGATACCATGGTGGATTGTCGTTAATTCCGTACAGAAGGTCGGGTTTGGATTTTGTTGACTCGGCGTTTGTTTTGTGCGGCTCCTTTAATGTCCGGTCCTTTGCCGAAGCCTGCAAGCGTTTGTATATAGGGGTATATTCATAAATATGTTATCAATAAATAAAAGAACCATTCACCCGATTTTTTTTTTTTGAATGTGAAAAATTTTACATCGATATTCCTATAGATTATAGGTTATTGTAACGGAATTTTCGAATTTATTTTGAAGTTGTTTTTTATAATTTTCTGCTGTGTTCGGGATGACTTTGGCGTTGTATGTTGAATGAATACAAACTAATCGATATCTTACAAACAAATAAAAACGCTTGTTTTCCCCAAAAGATGACAAAAAATACCCTGTTTCCACATCGATTCGACCTGCGCTTATGTAATCAATATTTCGTACCGTAAGGAGTTCTCGTCGTCGCCAATTTTTCCTCGGAAAATGTCAAAAATGAATATTTGCTGCTATTTGAAGGATTACTTTTCATGAGTGCGCTTATCTGGGAAGGGGACCGGCACCACAAACTTCTATATCAAATCACTTGTTTGGCCCAACTTTGATTGTAAAGTGTCGAAATTTTTTCCAAAAAAATAAAACGTTATACGCAAGATGGCTGTGTAACTAATTCGATCAAATCCACTTTTAAATAGCGTTCATTCTTGGCTCAAATCCTGTCAATGAATCGTGTATTATCAACATATCTCGAAAATTGTGATCTCAATGAAAGTTGAACACAAAAACGCATATAAATAAAAGACAGATGAGCGAGGGGTGCACACGCTTAAATCGGCAAATGATTCCGAAAATAAATGACAGGATTTCCACAATCCATATTATGAGGACATCTACTGGACGGCAAAAGAAAAGTCCAACTAAAACCAATGCAAATTTATGGGCCAATTAAAAAGGTAGGAAAATTTTTTGAAAACAATGCTTTCTTTATATATATGTGCATACAATTATCACCTAATTAATCAGAGCTTACTATTTAATGCAATAATTCATTAGTCGACGGTAACAATTTATACTTAACAGGAAAATGTGAGAATTTTAAAAATTGCATACAATTATAGTAGACGGGGATGTCCAAATGGTGGCGCCCAACCAGCCATATGCTGTGCATACCATTGAAGAAATTAACAACTCTTTTATATTTCAAATATCGGAAAGCCACTCGCACTTTAGCATTTGCTGTCTATCTTAAAGGTAAGTCTTTCAAGAGTTTGGTTAGAAGAATTAATTCATTTAGATTCAAAACGATGCAGAATTGTCGGCTGGCTTCAAGAAATTCTTCTGTGACCAATAGGGAATAAATAAAACATATAAGACGAACCTACTCACCTGGAGTGCATTGCATCGCTTGATAGCTATTACCCCACACCTGAATACGAAATTTGCTAATTGTGGGCTTGTCTCTGGGCCCGTCATATTCACATTTTAGCGCCGAAATAATAGAAGCCTTTGAAAACTATTTGATGTATGCGCAACACTTGTCGCATTTTGGCTGTTTCGGCCGTTTTAGGCCCATTTTCACACTTAGCTCTCACAAATTTTTACCTTACCTCAAATGTTACCATATCCCAGTTTTCCTATTACTGACGGAAACCATTTTGATTTGGCATTTGATTTAATGTTTACATTTTCTTCTCTCACACCATCTTGCGGGCTAATAATATTTCTGATGGGCCAAAGGTTTGATTATACCGATCAACGATTGGGGAACAATTGATTAATTACATTGTGAATAACGACTTGTCGTGTGAACTGCGGCCTGTCATCGATATTTTAAAAATATGTTCAACATTTCCAATACTATTAGATCGATTTATACGAAATGCCGCATTTTATTGTTAATTTTCGTTAACAATAAATAAATTATAGCAATTGAGATAATTAATAATTACAGGGAAGTTCTAAGTAAACGCTTTTCGTTTCGCGATAAAACCATTTAAAGACTGTAGTTACAAATGAAGTCAAGATAATGCTAACTGCTAGCTCAAGTGTTGACAGATGAAATGCTAGACTTCCGACTAAAGAGCCTTTACCCAACGTAAGAGCAGCTGATTGCGCCTGCACTTACTCAAAGTTCGAACTATTTAAGAAAAGAAGAAAGAAAATCTTTTAAGTGATTCTTACCGTTTCACGAAGATGAGTGTACTATGAGTACAGTTGATCCCCCTACAAACTACAGTGGAAACAACTCTTTGATAACCTTTCATATATAATATCGAGGACACACGAGTCGATTATGTGAATTTTTTGTGAGACACTATGTCCATGTGTAAATCCAAGACACGATTAAGCGATCTTTCGCAATAGGATATTCACGCCTGCTGCTTATGCTCCTAAGGGGTTTTGTCTTTTCAAAACACATGATTTACTTTGTAAGGGAAATGTTCTCAAAAAAAAACATTGGAAAGTAATTCGAAAGGATAAAAAGTTCTTATTACCTTACTTCGAATTTTTTCGAATCGTATTTTGGTATTATGGATTAACGTAAAGTCCCCTGTACAAAGTTGTAGGTTTAGATTTCCATAAGCAGCTAGCTAGGGCTGTAAGCTCTACAGATCAATTGCTGAAGCCGTACCGTACTAGACTTATTTTGCAAAGCGTGCTCATTGCCAAGCAATCTTCGTTAGCAGATTTTTGTTACTGATTTTCTTAACATACCCTTAGCAGACGTAACAAACAGAGCCAAGCATCTAAGTTTTCTCTGCTTCGTTAGCATACTATTCACCGTAATATTTACATACTTGTATCATAAGTATATCATTATCTAATTATGCAATAAATCGTAAGCAATGTTGACGAGTGGTAGAGCCCTATAATTAAATGGCGGTTAAAATGTTTGTTTGTTTGTTTAATAAGAGATAACTTTATATATAAATATGTAAATACATAACTGAGAGGAGGAATAATTACACTTCGCTTGTTTTGTTTTCTAATTTATTTTTTAATGTTTTTTAATTTTTAAGATTTGATAGATAGACCGACCAACTAAAAGTTAATAAGCGAAACGTACCGCATTGAATGTAAAAAGTATGTGGAAAAATGTTGTTAGGCAACCACTACCCAGACGTAGATTGACACTTGGCCACAATCAAATTCGAACCTCTAACGCGATTATCTTATTGACAAATTCAAACGAATTCCAAACGATATGATAACACATGGATTCTGCTCTATATACACCACGTATATATGGCGTGGTTTCTGATGGATATGAAAAATATTTTAAAATATGGGAATTGAAGAAAAGAATATTTTCCTTTGGAGAAGTTCGATTTTATCGATCAACGTAGTCTCCTTAACGATAGTACACAGTGATTGTACGCAACGTCAAGTTCGCCTTTAGTTCGCGCAGCAGAGTGCTTATCAACCCGGGCATAAGCAAATTCCGCGACTTTTCTGCGCAAACACCGCCATCCTCATTTTATGGCTTAATGCTTTGTAGACCATCGAGGTGAGTTGTTCTCGATCGATCTTAACAGAGAGACTTTCTATCTTTATTAAACATTAGAATACAAACTAACAGCCTCAAGTCTGAAAACACTAGAGTCCTTTCAAAAGAATACGCATTTGTTGCTTTGATGTGAAGTGATGGCACAACACGCGTTCATTTTAACATAACAACGTTTACCACTTCGTCACTTGGATAATTTTTACAATTAATTTTGTTTTTTTTGTTTTATTATTACTAAAATTCGCTTTCAGCGTAGACTTCACGCGCATTATAATCATCCT